>JAPQRP010000002.1:5343678-5358964 GCA_037367295.1 Apogon hyalosoma
AACTAGACTGATATCTGGAACCATTTACATGTTCTAAACCATCAACATATGGACCAGTAGAAGGAAAGGAACAGTTAAAACATTAAGAAAAAAAAAATGCATAAAAAATACAAAAATCTAAAATTCTCCAAACTGTGAAGAGACTTTGTAGACACTGACCCAAGGAAGATACATAAAAAATTTGAAGTGAATCCGACCAATAGTTTTGGAGAAGACTGTTGAAATATAGACACTGGTGATTTTGACTTTGACCCTTCAAAGTCACTCAAGGTCAAAGGTCATGGAGCCAAATGAAAGTCTGTATATATGATATCTGGAACCATTTAGGGTGGTTGTGGCTCAGCTGGTAGAGTGGCTCGTCCAATGACCGACAGCTAATGGTTCTAATCCTGGCTCCGACTGGCCACATGTCCTCGGGCAATACACTGAACCCCCCAGTGCTCCCAGTCGGGTCCGCCAGCGCCTACTGCTGTACGAGTGTGTGAGGGTGAATGTGAGGCTTTGGAAAGCGCTAGAAAACACACTATATGAGTGCAGTCCATTTACCATTTACATGTTATAAACCAGCAACATAGGGACCATTAGAAGGAAAGGAACATTTGTAATATTTCAAAAATCTAAATTTCTCAAAACTGTGAACTTGAAAAACATTATTGCAAAAAAGCTACACACTTTTTTTTAAAACAATCTGACCAGTAGTTTAATCTGAGAAGACGTTTGAAAAAACTGCTTATGATTATTTTCATTTTTTATTCTAATTCTTTATTCATATAAATATTTATATAAATACCAAATTTCTTCTTCTTCTCTTTATATTTTTCAGTTTCACTCATGTGGTTTTTCTACTCGTCATCTTCTCTGTGATTGCTTGTCGTTAACTGTGAAATTTCCCCACAGTGGGATCAATAAAGTCTCATCTCAGCAGCTCATGGCCGATGGCTGTAGAAGAACTGGTGATGATCACCAAATAATCCAAACACCGTAGTGTTCCAAGACTCCAAATGATTCTCCAGACCTGCAGATGAAGTTTCAATGAGCGATTACAGGTTTCAATCATCACACCCGCCTGTTTAGACACAAATGCAGGATCTGTTCCTTGATTCTTGAACAGTTTTAATGTCAAACGTCGCTGCAGGAATGTTTTAAATCAAACCTCTGCAGCCAAGCTGTCCTGCTGCATGACTAACATTAGAACTTAACTGTTGTCATGAGACAGCGGGTCCGAGGAGACCGTGGATGTGGAAGTAGAATTCAGCAGACGGTGTAGGTGTCCGTCTGAAACTGACTGACGCTTAGACGGAGGAAGGGCAGCAGTGGATGGGAAAAGCGCCGATGCTGCAGGTTTCCCCCACACACCTGTCTAGTGTTTCATTTGAAGGATGAGTCCGATCCCTCCCCCCTCTGACGGGCCACACACCGACCAGACCACATCCAGCATCCACATCCACCAGTGTTTAAAGGATCTGGGGGCGAATGTGATCCCATTCTGACAGGGTAATTATTCCCTGAAGTGTAATCTCAGAAGACGTTCCGGATGGATTGAAATATGCAGGAATATATTACAGACTTCCTCTGGATGTTTGAGGAACGAAGCAGGGCAGCTGTTAGTTTGACTAGAAATCAGACCAATTCAGTCTCCAAAAAGGGGCGGAGCTGTGGGAGCACAAGGGGTGATGGGTAAAAGAATCACCCTTAAAAAGTTCATGTGTGCTTTAAGGTCGTATTCACACCAGAACAGACCAGAGTTCGTTTCCTCTGATTGGTTCATTTGTGGAGGTCCACTTCAACGGAACCACATGTAGGAAGTGGACTATAACGCAGGGCATTGTGGGTAAACACAACCTATACAAATGCATGTGCAGAGTTTAATTAACGCAGCTTTGTGTTTTGTTTTCATTTGGTGTGAACAGAAGTGATCGTGCATGAACCAGCAGATGATGGAGGTTTCTTCTTCATTAGTCTCTTTTCCACTGAGCCTCAAATTGCGTGAATAAAACTTGCTCATAAAAATTTACCTAATGGAACAACGACAATTTTGTCAAAACTCTCATTTCCTGATTAAAAGTGTTTGTGCTGGCAAGAGGTGGCTTTTCGGGCGTAGCATAATTGGTAAGTTACGCAAAACTACAACGGAAAGACCTTTCACTGCAACTAAAGTCACGTGAATAGAAAAAAAAAACAAAACAGATGTTAACGGACATTACAAAAAAAGAAGAATAAGAGTCTAAACAGAAACATGTGTGTGTATGTGTGGACACACCAGGAAACCACATAATTTTAGAATTTAGTAGCAGATAGAGGGGGAATATAGAAGAATACTGAATAGATCTGTAAATTAACACCAGATTTACGTTCATGTTTATGGAATGACTTCTCGTGTCGTCTCGTGATAAATAAACAAATCATTACATTTGTGATTTAATGGAAAACCCACATTATGCACTTCTGTTTTTTTGTCATTTAGTAAATATGGGTAAAGTTTTGCGCAGATGTCCGATGGAAAAGCGACTCCTGTTGGTCTTCATTCTTGATGCAACGCCACCACAGGTGAGGAGGGGGACACGTTCTTCAGAAGATCCAGTTCATTTGACAAAGTTCAGTGTGAAAGAAAACTCAGTTCAGTTGGTTTTCCATCTAGTCTGAGTCCCAGATCGAAATGATTTTACCAAATATATTCGTTGTGGAAAAAACTGGGTTTAAAGCAACACTATGGAGTTTTTCATCCTTCAAACTATATTTTCAAGGTCATTTTGGTTTTACAACAACTCTGAATCAGTTCAGTTCCACTTTGGTCATGGCTCCAGAGCCTCAGTTTCACCTGCACTGACACTATGACCCTTCTGCTTTGGGGATTCCTTGTTCTCTAATTTAATGTGATAAATACTGATGAAGGAAATATATTTGGTTATGAATCTGACACAAAGTAAGGACGGTGCAGGACTAGGTAAGCCTTTGCTTCTTTCTGTTCCTGCTCAAACTATATTTACAAGCTGATTCATTTGTACATTTATGTTAAATGTATTGTATTTTGTTACTTTTTATAATTAATGAGCATTGATGGGTGCAAATGTAATTGACTTCTTGCTTTTGGAATTTTTTTTTTAGGTATTTTTTTTTATATACTTTAAAGTTTGAGACGGATAAACAAAGATCAAAAAAATAAATATAATTTTTGGGTTGGAACCCCAACACAAAAAGAACTACAGAATGTGACTGCTTCACAGCGTACGTCACATCCCACTCCACCTTCAGAAGTCGAGGCAGGTCAACGGAGTTACCAGTGAAGGAACTGGTTTAAATTCAGATGAAGCAGGGGTAGAGGCGTAGTCCTGAAGCAGTAACTGATAAAACAAACATCAGAACCTTAGCAGCAGTGGCTAACCAAAAAAAGAAGAACGATACTGGGGCTACATTCTTACAAATACTACAAACGTAGACAAAAGCATTTCCTTCCTTCCTTGCTACTAAATAAGTGCATTAGACGAGGCCAGCCCAGGGCGACTGTCATCAACTGGATTTCTCCAAACCGGTCCAAGTGGCTAACACATGTTTCAGGTGAGTGTCAACTGAATTTACAACATTACAAATCGATCTTATATGAATATGACCGCACAAACAGCATCGTATGACAGTAAAACTATGTTCCCATAATGAGCAAATCGGTTCTAGGCTGTTCTATAGATCTGGTTATTTGTCGTTTTTTTATTTTCCGATTTTTTTTTTTTAAATAAAATGATAATGTTTACATAAACCGCCGTGAGGCTCCTTTATCTGGGCTGAAGACACGATTAAACGCACACATCAATGGCTCGTCAACAAATGCGTATTACTAGCCCCTAAAGTATTGAAAGTATTTAAGTATTTACTGCTTTGACCTAAATGTCCCATGTTCAGTTGTTTTTCCTTTGACTTATACCTGCCAGTTAATCAGTTACACTGGCCTTTAAAAACCTGCTGAAACAGTAAATTGACCCTGAACTGTCATTTATGATTATACATTTGGCGATTCATTATATTTCAGACATGGATCTTTGAACCAAATACAGGAAATATCTGTGTCTATACTTTATTTCACTTACTGTGGTTGATATTTACCTGTTTTTACAAATATTTTATCTACTTTTACCCACCAGACAAAACCTAACAAAACTGGAAAACTTTAGATTCATTTATTATCCAACAGATTGATAAATGTTACAATAGTTCATCTGTACTTACGTCGTACATGTTCTTCTGTTTTGTCATAAATGTACAGCATGTATCCATAAAACACCACTGCATGTTTACAGATACTTGGTCGTCGCCATCATCAGTGGAAACATGGATGTTTTGGCAGTTCATCGTGGACTTTTGTGCGTTCGTGTGCTCAGGAGACACTGAGTTTATCTTCTGGGTCTGAGGCTGAAATAGTTTGAGGAACGAGAGCCTTTTAAAACCAGCAGACCTCCAACTGTTTGAGTTCCTGCAAAGTTTATTATCTGATTAATTATTGAGGGTCGTCTCAGTCAAATTCCTGGAAAGAATTTGTTATTCATTTCTGAAGTTTCCTGGAAATTTAATTAAAACGTGGCTGGTTTTGTTCTGCCTGTAATGAAATGATGATGTGAACGCGCCCTCGGACTATTAATGAAAATGTTTCAGTGTCTTTTTGCGGCGGCTCCACTGCCGTCTTCGCCTCGTTCGTCCTTTAACGTCTTACTTTTGGGACGGTTCAGACCAGGCAGGGGTCCGGCTCAGATTTATGGGTCGGCGGTTTGTGTTCGGTCTCGGTGGGAGGGGAAGAAGCTGAGGACCCCGACATGTTTCAGACCAAAGAGGAAACAGAGACGTTCCTCGTAAATCAGCCAGAGCTGAAGGGCCTCAGCTGGACGCCCCGGAGCTCAGGACGCCATTGTTAAAATACTGCAACAATAGGGTTTAAGTACAGTGACCTGCAGGGGCCACAACTCAGAAAGATGGAGCGTCCTCTGCTTCCTGTTCGGGCTTCAAAGACGAGCCGAGCGAGGTCACAGAGACAAATCAGCCGCCAGAAAAACATACAGGAAACTGGAAACCGGTCTGAACGAGATTCACAAAGCAAAACTGGTCCAGTAGAACCACCACTGGGTCACCAGTAGACCCATAAAACTGGTCCAGTAGAACCACCACCGGGTCACCAGTAGACGCATAAAACTGGTCCAGTAGAACCACCACCGGGTCACCAGTAGACCCATAACCCTGGTCCAGTAGAACCACCACCGGGTCACCAGTAGACCCATAAAACTGGTCCAGTAGAACCACCACCGGGTCACCAGTAGACCCATAAAACTGGTCCAGTAGAACCACCACTGGGTCACCAGTAAACACATAACTGGGTCAAAATGACCCGGTCAGGTTGTTTTATTGTAATATATTTGTAATGAAAACTTATCCTATATTCCAGGTGTTCCTTAAAACACGTTATTGACATCATGCCATTTACATTTTTTACTTACCTTTTATACATTTTATGTAATTATAGTTTTTGTTTTACAACCCAAGCTTCCATATGAGTCCAAATGACCTGAAATCATTTATAACAGAATTACATCTGAAACTTTGATTCATTTACAGCAAAACCAAAGGACTCACTCACTGAATGGATGCTGACATTGTTCTACTGCTGTATGTGTGTGTGTGTATATATATACATATATATATATATATATATACACACACACACACACACACACACATACATACGCTCTGATTTTCACATTTTTAAAATATTTAAAGATATTTTAAAATTGTTAAGTGTTTAAAAAAATGAAAGAGAAAAACATTTCAAACATGAAATCAATATAATGCAAATAAGTATTTTTAACGTGACAAAATGCCAACAGTGTCATAAAAACATATTGATTTTAATGTAGGTCATTTTGACCCATTTCTAGAAGTGTGGATGGTCCAGACACTCAGGCATCGAAGGGTTAAACAGACTCTGAAATGTAGAAAAGCATGAGGTCGGCCGATATCGAACCGAACCTGACGTCACATACCCACTAATCCTATCAATCCATATCAGTAATTGGTGTAAATACAGTTCTTCATCTGTTCACGGTCATCAGATATGACCATATTGGGACGTTCAGAGGCTCCGTAGTTACCGTGGAAACGCTGTCATCTTCTACAACATTGATTCTCCAGTCAAACCCATGGAGTTGGATCAGTGACAGTGGATGGACACACTGGGTTTATGTTCAGTTCAGGACAGACTGGACTGAAAAAGACAGTTTTTTCTTCAGTTTTCTCTGTTTCTGATAGAATAACCCTCAACTTTAACCTGAGTTTTAATGAACATCTACATGATCAGTGAATATAGGAAAATACATAATTTACACTGAGAAATAAAAATACAGAGGATAATATTATAACAAATGATTATAAATCACTTAAGAAAGGTTAACCTTAATTTGGGAACTGCCTCAGGAGTAGCTCTGGGTCTTTATGGGTTAAAACACACTATGAAGCTGATGATGTGAAACTGGGCTAATTCGATCTCATACTTATTCACAGAATCTGACATTAACCAAAACTTACAATAAACAAGTCGATGTTTGTGTTTCGCAGATGGAGAAGGAGCTGATGTATTAAAGGACGTGGATTTACAGAGGTCCGATCCTTCATGTAGATGCTCATCTCCTTCCTATGGTCCATGGGGCTCTCATCCACAGGTGAGTGCTGCCACCTGCTGGATCACATCAGGAACGACAAGTCCAAAAAAATACCACTATTATATTTGGACCAATTTTGTTATTTTAATTGTTTTGTTTTTCTTTATCTGCTACTGCTATGAATTCCAGTTCTATCAGTAACTCCATTTTTTTTGTCTTTTTTTTTTCAAACAATTATTATTTTATTTTTCTTGTAATTTTCAGGTATATTTTTAGTTTTGTTAATTTGTATTGATCATAAAGTTAAATACTATATTTTTCAGTTCAGGATGCCTGTTCCTAAATGTTGTAATGTACATGTGTAAATAATAAACTGAGGCAGAATGTTGCTAAAATTGCACTTATTTTCGTACGATATTTCCTTCATATTTGTTCAGGTTTTTCACAGGTTTCGTTTAAGGATAGCTTATAAATGTCATTATTTTCACAATGTAATTTAACTTTTTTGCACTAAAAGAGAAGAATTTGAAGTTGTCATCATTTATTGGTCACTATGTTATTTGGACTGATGTTATCATATTGTGTTGAATGTAGAACCTGAACTAAAATGAGTTTGACATCCTTGATTTACACCTTGGAATAAGGCTGATAAACAGAAATATGAGTCGTAAAGAACTTACTGGGTTGGTTCATTAATCCTGTTGGAGACATTAAGGAAAAATAACTCTAAAAAGTTCTGGCAAGAAGTTTTATCTTTGGAACTTTTTGGGTGTAAATCTTTTAAAAAGGCACAACCCCCCAAACACACACCTAGAACAAAAGACGTAAATGAAGAAAAGTGTAAATAAATAAACAAATAAATATGCAACTACTTCTGAAACACACAGACTTGCATTAAAGATGAAAAAGAAAAAAGAAAAGAAGGAAACAGAAAAAGAGAAAAGAAAATGCAAAGAAAAAAGGAAATGAAAATAAAAAATAGACAAAAATAGAAAAAGATCAGAAAGAAAATACAAAAAAAAGAATAAAAAACAAAAAGAAACAAAAAATAAAGACAAGAAAAAGGAAGAAAAGAGAAAAGGAACAAAATGAATTATTATCCTCACTATCATAATTATTATATTA
Organism: Apogon hyalosoma; assembly: GCA_037367295.1. Classification (NCBI taxonomy): domain Eukaryota; kingdom Metazoa; phylum Chordata; class Actinopteri; order Kurtiformes; family Apogonidae; genus Apogon; species Apogon hyalosoma. Next base: position 5,351,436 of record JAPQRP010000002.1, read on the forward strand.
TTTTATTGTTGTTATTATTAGATTATTGATTGCTAAATGATTATGTACAATCTAAACCATTAAACGGTTTGTGGTTTGTTGATCACAGTCATATTTCTACTGAAATAACTGAGTTAAACTAAGACCAAACCCTGAATCCATGGCGTGTCCAGACTTATCACTGGTTAAAGTAGAACTAATAAAGACTGACCGAGTACATCTCAGACCGGTTCAGTGTTTTAACCGTGTTGTTTAACGCAGGATATAAAACAACGCAGTGAAAAACGACGTCCTGACTGAGGTTAGAATTGAATCAACAGCACCAAAAACCAGCCCAGTCCAGAGAAAGACCAGGACCACGTCTGCCAGGAGCTGCAGGTTCAGGAGGAAGTTCAACGATCAAGACAAAAAACAAAAAACAAGTAGAGAAGTGACAAAATAATGTGCATGAAACCCTTGTTGTGCTTTAAATCATTCCAGTCAGTGTTTTTATTGAACAGAGTCGGAGTCAGAAGATCCCAGGCAGCGGTGAAGGCACTTCAGTGACCGACGCTTCCTGTTCCACTACATTTACATGAATAACATTAAATCTAACGTCTCAACCAGGAAATACACCCGAACCTCATTATTTCTGCAAAGGCTGTTAGTAAAAGCCGCTGTGTTTGTCACCGCTTAAACCTGTTGTTATGAAGACAAACTGAAGTAAAAACTGGTTATTTTCTGTTTAGAAATAAATCATGGTCCCACTTATTACAATTCAATTTAAAGTAAAATGGACTTTGACGTGAACTTTAACCTTCAGGCATCAGTGAAACGTATCCACTTCAAACACCAAAAAAAAGCAAAACCTTTACAGATTCATATTTTTTCTCGACATGACTCTTAAAATTGCACTGAATCAGTGTAATTGTACCAATATTCTGTCTGTTATTAAATGTTGTGTGTATTTTTGATCCACTGTGATCTGTACGTTAGGATGAACATGTGGAAACGATAAACTGAGGCAGAATGTTGAGAAAATTGCACTTATTTTTCTAAAGACATTTCAGGTCATTCGTGGATGTTCAGGTTAGTCACATTTTTTGTGAAATGATAGTTTGTAAATATAGGCCCAATCCCAAGTCACTCCTTGGCCCCTCCCCCTTACCCCTGGCACTACCCCTTTACACAGAGTTGTAAGGGTTAGTGGTTGAACTGGTCCAACCCTTCCAGACCTGTTTCATCATCATCAGTCATTGATGTCGCTGTAAACACATACAACAACTTTGTTTGCGACAGAATTCCCCATGTCGTCAGCAGCTGGAACCGTCTGTTCCATGGGCTTTGGGCAACTTTCTACGACTATCAACTATAAACCGCAGAAATGTGATCTATAACGCAATGAAACCGTATTAAACGGTCGATCAAATGATTAAGTTATTTACTAAGAAAATCTGTACATTTGTGTTTCTTTCATCGCTGCTGCACTTCTTAGCTGTGTCTACCTCCATCTTGCTGTTGATTTGAACTGAATTATGGGAAATTCCTCCTACCCCTCGGTTTGCAGTGTAGTCCTGGAAAATCTCCGTTTGGAGGGTCAAACAGCCCTCCCCCTTAGCCCTTTGACTCATCAAGAACCGGGACACCCCTCCCCTTCACGTGAATGTGCAAAATGGAGGGGGCGGGCCAAGGGGGAGGGGCCAAGGGGTGAATTGGGATTGGGCCTTAAACATTTTTGTAATGTAATTTTACTTTATTACAGTATAACAGAAAACAACTGGAGTTGTCACTGTTTATAGTTTTATTTGTTATTATTCTACTGGTCTGATCCACTTGAGCCCAAACTGGGCTGAATGTAGAACCTCAACTAAAATGAGTTTGACACCTCTGACTTAGCCAACTATGCTATGAGGCTAACGAATGCACTAATAGTCAAAATGCTTCCAAATGAAGAGGAAAAAATTGCCCAAATGGATAAAAATGTTCAGTTTGTGTGAACCTATCGTCTTCTTTATGTGATGTTTTGATTGTATGAGGTGGTGTGCTCCCCTGGTCTGTTCTGTTACTGCTTTAACTACAGATCAGTGGTCCATAAAAGTCACTCCTGGAAGGGCAGTATGGACATAATCACTCAAACTTTCTACATCCATCCTTTTTTCTGTTCTTGAATGACTAAGGCTGTAATTAATGTATGTGATGGACATTTGCCTTTCCAAATAAAGAGTACAAAAAAAAAAACATGTCCAGAGTGATGCATGAGGGTTAATGACTCCCCCCATGTTCGTGTAGTTCACTGTGTCTCTGTGGGTCAGGATACATTTATCTCAACACCTTCATTTAACCCTGTGTGTACCGGATCATTGATGCCGTCGTCTCTGAACCTCATGACCTCCTAAAGCCCAGAAACCACTGGATCTGAGTCTCACATGTAAACCTGAACTAACCGCTGTAGGCTTTAATCCACAGAGACGCAGTGAAGATGTTTCTGTGGAGGTGTGTTTGATGAAGTCCACCACGAACGTCCACAAATAATCCTACAACCACACACCTCCTATCTGTCTGTCTCACAGCTTCGCCTTGGCCTGGAAGAAGCTCATGACGGCGTTGAAGCACTCGTCGGACGTCCAGCGCTCCGTCAGTCGCTCCACCTCGGCGTCGTTGACGGCGTGGAGACGATCCTTCTCCACCGAGCGGATCAGCTGTTTGGACAAAGCCAGTGACTGTGGGAGGAGGAAGACAAGCCAGTTAGTCTCCTGGACCGACTATTTAATGGGCGGGGTTTGTCTCAGGGGTGGGGCGGTGCTTACGTTGCGCGGCAGCTTGGCGTACGCCTTCAGTCGGGTCCAAACCTCCGACTGGAAGGTGCTGTCAGGGAAAACTTCAGTGACCAGACCAAGTTCACAGGCCTGGACCGCTGTCAGCTTCTTATTGAACAGCAGCATCTCACTGGCCTAAGGAGAGGAGGGGCGGAGTTTAGGTCCTGATGTAGGAGAAGGAGGGGCGGGGTTTAGAGCCTGATGTAGGCAGAGGAAGGGTGGGGTTTAGAGCCTGATGTAGGAGGAGGAGGGGCGGGGTTTAGAGCCTGATGTAGGAGGAGGACGGGTAGGGTTTAGGTCCTGATGTAGGAGGTGGAGTTTAGGGCCCATATCTAGAAGAAGGGGTGGGTTTTAGGTCCTGATGTCAGGAAAAGGGGGCAGGGTTTAGGTCCCAGTATCTGAAAGAGGGGGTGGGATTTAGAGCCTGATATATGGAGGAAGGGGAGGGGCTTAGGACTTGACATGAGTAGGAGAGGGTGGGGCTTATGACCTAATATCTAGAGTAAGGGGTGGAGTTTGGTCCTGATATCTGAAGGGGGGGGCTGATATCTAAAGCAGGGGCGGAGTTTAAGTACAGATATCTAGAGGAAGGGGCGGGGTCCCAATATCTACAGAGGGTGGAGTTAGATCTTGGTATCTGGTGGAGGGGGTGGAGTTTAGGTCTTGATATCTAGAGCAGGGGGAGCGCAATACATGGAGGAAGGGGCGGGGTTTAGGGACCATCTAGAGGAGGGGGATTAAGGGCTCAATAACAGCATCTAATGACCATGAGCAGTATTACAACCCAAACATCCGAAAACATCGTCCTGAACCCTTTGGTCAACAATCACTATGGTTACGTGTTCAGTTATATTACACTTGACCTTTTCCTCAACAGACACTGAAGGAACCTTTACAAACAAACCTGTAAATGAGTTTTCTGAGAAACTTAAAAAAACAAAGGACTAAAATGCATTTGACTTCACACTTCCAGCATCAGGTAAAACATGCAAACATCATCTGAAAGGCTGTTAATAAGACAAACTGCTCCTCAGATGAGATCCAAAATGGCTGACTTCCTGTTACATACCTTGGCGGCGCCCATTAGCTTGGGGAACGTGTAGGAGGAGCATCCTTCGGCGCTCTGACCCAGCTGACTGAAGGGGGTGTGGAAGGTCGCCTGAGGAAACACCAACAACAAAACCAACTCACACTTTATCACATCAACATGAAGGTCTACGATGACAGGGGTGAAGGCGGACGCCGTCGTACCCGCTCGGTAGCGTACACCAGGTCAAACAGTCCCAGCACTGTGACGGACACACCCACGGCCGGCCCATTCACCACGGCAACCAGCGGCTTCGGGAAGTCGATGTAAGCCTTCACGTATTTCCTGTTTGAAGAATTAAGTTGTATTAACAAAAACTTATGTATGAGCTTCATCAAACCAGTGTTAAATAGACAGTTGTGACGTAAAGTTAACAGATAATATTGTAATTAGCCAATAATCAAACCCTTCCATTGTCTGAATGATGACAGGCTTCTACGAGTCCTTAAATCACCACATTCTCAACATAGAAAATAGAAAAACAAACCTCCCAAAAAACCTGCTGCAGAACAGAAGACTTTCCACTACATGGTACCAGCTTGACTCAACTCAGCCTTTTTGCATTTCCATTATATAACAGAACCTGGAATCTGGTACCAGGTACTACTTTTTTAGTGCTTGCTCAGCTGAAGTTCCAAAACAGGTGAAGATACTAAAATGTGACGTGTAAACACTGCAGACCACTGACTGATCAGAGAGTTGTCTCTGTGTCATTGCGTCATCAATGCGCAACCCGCCATTTTTTAAAAAACAGATTCGGAAGTTTACAGTAAATATAGCGGTAGGCTGATCCATGATGACAGCCCACGAAACAACACCATGGTCGGTTGAGGAGGTTCAGACATTCATCATTGGTGCTGAAGAAAAGATTCAGTGTGAGTTTGACGGGACAACAGGCAACGAACGAGTTCATCGGCAACTCTGAGTAGACGACAGCACGCGGTTATGTGCAGCGTTGCTATGACGACCAGGTACTCTAAAGTCAGTATTATCCTGCAATGGAAAATGTCTCCAGGAATAGTATCTGGTACCCCAGTCAAGTCGAGCCGGTACCAGGTAGTGGAAACAGCTTTAGACTGGCGTCTGCTGCACGGGGTCAGGGACAAGTCCATCTAAGTCCAGATAATGGCACAACACAACTAGTCTGGGTCAGTACCGGTGCTGGACCAGGCCATGAAGGACAAAACATGTCTGTGACCATGTCTGAAGGACGGAGCAGTGACCTGGTACTCGACAACACCATATAACACAAGTTACCTTCAGAGCCGCTAGAATTATACAAGACCTTTGGAAGATTCGGATAATAATGAAAATTCACTACAAGTACCATTTAAAGATCTATAAACCCACAGGTTAGTGCAGCGCTCTGTGGAAAATACACTGATAAACAGAACATCTGGGATGAAAACAACATCAGCAGAACCAGAACCGGTCACCTGAGCAGCTCTCCGCCCTGTTTGGCCATAAGCTCCACCCCTCCCTCTGGGATCTTGGTGAAGTTGGTCAGGTCGTTTCCACTGCAGTAAAAGTCTCCGGCTCCTGCAGAGAACAGAACAACAGATCATAAGACCGACCGGCGCTCAGAGCTTCTCTGATCCACGCGTCCGACCGGTTTGTGTTGTACCTGTGAAAACTGTGAGGACGCAGTCATCTTTCGCCGCCTGCTCCAGCGCCGCGATGATCTCATTGTACATCTGAAGGAGACGAGAGGGTGGGATTCGCCATTTAAATTCTGACTGTTGTTAAATCGCTGATGACAACAGTCACATAAAATACATGAAAACCTTTTACTGTTGAATTATAACATGTTATACATTATATGGACAAAAGTCTGTGGACATGTTGAATCCAGGGGTTTATTTTCCAACAAGGGTCTAGAATAAAAACCATATTAATATTAATGTTCCTCTGTCTGATCCTCATTAACAGGACTTCTTACAGCAGGAGACATGATGTCTCCCAATATTTATGTCCATATAGTTTAGAAACATCAATATTTCTTTACAGTTTAACAGTAGATTTTTCTTCCTCAGTCAGATGTGATGAAAGTAGATGGTTAGATGTGGTAGAAAATTATTATTTACAGTCAGAACAGGAAAAATATTATAGACATGTAGAGGAAGAACATTTAAAATCAGAGTCATGGAGAAAAAAAAAAAATCAATGTTGAGAGAAATGAAGTCCAAAAAATATTTGAGGCATTTTTGGAAACAAAGACAACAATTTAAACATTCACATTCGCATCTAGAGAAGCCAACAGCCCCTCCCCCTGACAGCATCACCGCTGTAAGCCACGCCCCTGGTGACGGCGCCTTCTTCCTGTTTCTGCAGCAGTGGCTCACCTCGGTGGTGATGGCGTTCTTCTTGGCCGGTCGGTTCAGTTTGATGGTGGTGATGTCATCCTCTGTGGTGATCAGCAGCGTGTTGTACGCAGTTGAACTCCCAGCAGGCTGTGCGGCCACTGGGGCGGAGCTTCCACCTTCTGCCTGTACCAGGGAGCCAATCAGGTCACAGTACTGCTGCCTAGCGTCCTCCTGAGATTTAGAACATTAATACAAGATGGTTGTAAGCGGAACCATGAGATCCTGAGATTGTGACGGCCTTATTAAATATTCTGTATGTTTGATTTCATGTGAAGACAATGAACGTGGAGATGTGACAGATCAGTTTTACCTGAGACAACGAACCCAGAGACTTCCATGCATCCCATTTGACTTTATTGACGAAGTCCAGCATCCCGGGTTTGGGGGTGTTACAGGGACCCTGAGTGGACTGCAGGACCAGGACTTAGTCAGTACCAATAAATATGGATTAACTTCAATATTCCATCTTATTTAAAGGGTCCATATGTTCCATTTCTACTGTCAAATACTTAGAAATAGTCTAAAAGGCTCCTCATTGTGTTTATGATACAGACCAGTGAACTACCTTAATCCCATCATTGGTCCTTTTCCAAACCTTAACCCAGTTGCATTTGTTCTTAAACTGAACCAAACCTTAAATGCACAGATTAGACTTAAACTGCTAAAACATCCACTATTTCCTCATTTCTGACACTTTTTTTCCAAACTCTCATATGTAATATTTCTACTGTTCATTATTTTTAAAATGATCTAAAATTCTCCTCAGTCTTTATAATAAAGGTCGGTGAACTTGTGCCAAAGAATTGGATTGTAGAGATATGAAGTGAATTTATTTCCAGCGACGGACCAAGGATTCACTAATTGAGAATGAGAACCATAAAGAAACAACTGTCAGAGTCAATGAAAAGAAGTGATTAAAAATAGAAGCTGTTGTTTTTTCCATTGGACTCATCTGTAAATGTAAAGAACGGAGTTTGATCCTGAAATGTCAACATTTGTTCTACTCGGGTTTCTGAGGCTTATGAGGGTATCATGTTATTATGGGATGTTCTTATCTTTCTTAAGTTGCCGTTTGTTGATCCACAGTTCAGACTAAACTGACAGTTCTGACCTTGTTTGTTGGATTCAAACAGATCTTTAGTTCAGCTACTGACAACACAAACCCAACAGAAAACAGGTGATGAGTGGTTTTACTAAAACAGAGCTAAGCTACTAGAGCTATAACATTAACTACACTGGTCAACAAAGATTTTGCTACCTGGAGGCAAATGCCTGTATAAAGCTATTTTGGTGATGCTGATTCCA
>JAPQRP010000002.1:5362646-5378428 GCA_037367295.1 Apogon hyalosoma
TGGTCATCAGATATGACCATATTTGGACGTTCAGAGGCTCCGTAGTTACTGTGGAAACACCGTCATCTTCTACAACAGGGGTTCCCAAAGTGGGGGTCAGGACCCCTGGGGGGTCGCAAGACACAAACAGGGGTCATGAGATGGTTAAGAGAATCCTCTTGTGACCTCTGAGATGATTGTGACAGATTAACGACAGTTTTGATGCACTTATGGACTGAAGGTAGGAAGTTTGCTTCGTAGGTCTTATGGAGCACAGAGGATGCTTTTATTTTGTAAGTACAAAAGTTAGAATAATAAGAAATGGACGATAACCTGACAGCGACAAACAGGTAAGAAAATGTTTCGGCCGACAGATATGACTAATGGTGTCCATTAATAAAAAATAAACAAAAGGACATTAACCTAAATAAACATTGACATAAACCCCCCCTTGAACCCCTGCACATTAAACAGAACACAATGAGTAAAATGTCCAGTACCCACAATGCAATGCAGCAAATATGTCACAGTATCATTTAAATCGTATCACGGTCGTCTGGCTGTTCTGTTCGTTTGTGTCGTGTTTGGATTCGTCCATTAATGCGTGAGTTCTGCGCATGTTTTTTAATGTTTCAGTCACTTCGGGGGTGGTGGGGGTCGCCAGGTTCTGGCACCACTATTTTGGGGCTCATGAGTTTAAAAGTTTGGGAGCCCCTGATCTACACTGATTTCCCAGTAAAATCCATGGAGTTGGATCAATGCCAGTGGATGGACACACTGGCTTTATGTTCAGTTCAGGACAGACTGTTTATTCAGTTTGATCTGTTTTAATAAAATAACCTTTGAACTGACTGAGCTGTAATGAACATCTACATGATCAGTAAATTAAATAGAGAAAATACAGGATTTACACTGAAAAATGTGAAACACAGAGGATAATATTAGAATAAAATGTCTGTGGGAAGTGTCCTAAAAGCAGACCTGGGTCTTTATGGGTTAAACTGAGCTGGTGGTGGAAACTCAAACAGGGAATTTTTATTCTGAATAAAATGTCTTGAATACAGTTTGTCGCTCTGTTTGTTTGTGCAACTGATCAGTAATCTGTTTCTTTAGATATTTTTCCTTTAGTCATCAAGTTCATTTAGTCACAAAGATGTTTTTTCTGAACTCATAAAATTGACTCATTTCAGCTGAAAATGGCTCAACTTCAGAATCCAAGTTTCTTTAAAATGAATTGAAAACAGTTTATCATGTTTAGTGAAAGAATTCACAAAGGTAGCTTTCGCGACAAAAAAACAGATTTATTCTACAAATAGAAGAAACTATAAGACTGTAAAAACCAATATGGATGTTGTTCTGCTGTGAGGAGGCGTCTGATTGGCCAAACCTCTATGATGTCATCATGCGAGGAGCGATGCTCATGGACATCAGCTCCTGGAAAAGAAGTTTACAGGCGTACGGCATCCGGACCAGAGAGATCTGCCATGAACAGAGAAGAAGAAGGATTCAAAAGACCATCATCAACACCGACATCTGAGAGAAACTGATGATCATGTTCTAAACGGAAACACTAACTGAAATAATGAACGGTGGGTGAAAAACACTCCGTAAATTAAAGAAGAGAAAATAAGACTTAAAAAGAGACAAAACAACAACTGAGAAAAAAAACTAAAACTGAACCTGTGTTTTTATACCAGTAACTACAAATTATAGAGTCCAGTCTCATGTGGGTTAACATGTCAGGATCTGGTCCGGTCTTGCGGGTTAACATGTCAGGGTCTGGTCTGGTCTCATGTGGGTTAACGTGTCAGAGTCCGGTCCGGTGCGGTCACCTGCGTCTTGTTGCGACAGCCTCTACACTCATAGGTGTGCGTCCGTGTGTTGGCGATGGCCATCAGACCACACAGGTTACAGACGTGGACCTGATACGGGTCGGACGCCTCGAACAGACGCTCCCTCAGGAACTGAGCCGCTCCGTGAGCGATCTGACAATCCCGCTCCATCTCCCCAAAACGAAGACCGCCGTCACTGAGGAGGGACAGAAGAGACAGGTGAGACACAGGTAACCGATGGTTAAGGTAACCCATGGGTAACCCATGGGTTAGGTAACCGACGGGTAACTGATGAGTTAGACGAGTGAGACTGACCGGGACCGTCCCTCCATGGGTTGTCTGTTCAGGATCTGGACCGGTCCTCTGGCCCGGGAATGGATCTTATCGTCCACCATGTGTTTCAAACGCTGATAATAAGTCGGACCGATGAAGATCTGAGACGTCAGTTTCCTCCCCGTGAAGCCGTTGTACAGAACCTGAACCACAAAACAAACCCATCACTGACTCTCAGTCTGTCAAACAGGAAACATCAGTGATCAATAATATTCATAATATCAGTGGGACCTCATTTCCTCTCAGGTGATATCCGTATTCAGACAACAAGTTGGACACTTTCTGCACGTTGACGGCGTCATTGAATGGTGTGGCGTCGCCAATCTCACCTTTGTTCGCAGAAACCTGAAAACAAGCAAAACCGAAAAAGGTCAGGAAACCTTCAAGTCAACAACCAGGGCAGAAACAGGCACCTGAAAACAGCCCAAGGGTTAGGAACCAAAACTAGTCCTTTACATTTAGAGTGACCCTGTCCTGTACCATCACAGGGTCATTGATTATTCATGACTGATTACTGGTTACCTTGCCTTGCAGACACTCGATCAGATGGCCGACTGTCATTCTGGATGGGATGGCGTGGGGGTTGATGATGATGTCAGGTGTGATGCCTTCACAGGTGAAGGGCATGTCCTGTAAATTAAACACAGAGGTTTTGAACCGACTCATACTCGTCATATTTCCGTGGTTACAGCTGCTCAGATGGGTTCGTTTGTTCTCCAGGGGAACTTCCTGTTTACCTCTTGTCTGTACTGGATTCCACAGGTTCCCTTCTGCCCGTGTCGACTGGCGAACTTGTCTCCAATCTGAGGAATTCGGACCGAGCGAACCTACAGGTTGACAAACAGGAAGAGGGTGTGACTCATACGCCGACCTACAGCTCTGGCGGTGGATGTTCTGTCGGCTGTGGCGCCTGCGGTTCTGTCGGTGGGTGAATAGGTTTTTTCCACCGGTTTGTGTTGTGATGTCTTTTGGTTTTGTGTTGCGTCTCACCCTGATCTTGCAGAACTTGTAGCCCTCCTGGTTCAGGGTCACCATCACCTGGTCCACAATGCCGGTCTCACTGGTTCTGAGGAAGGTGCTGCAGTCCCTCTTGGTGTAGCGCCGGTTGGTAGTGTCCAGATCATCGTCGTTCTCTGGCAGAGTCACCGTTTTCCCGATGATCACATCCTCTCCAGAGACGCGGACTCCAGGTGCGATGAGGCCGTCATCGTCCAGTTTATCATAGATGGCGTGTCTCATACCTGGAGGACGATGAAGACAACCATGTGTTGGATAAAGTCTCCATCAGTTCTGTCCATGTTTAAGGCTTGTGACTGGAGCGCTGGGACTCCTCTGGACTTTACAGGTGAATACGCAAACGACTACGCAGGTGTTTAAGGTTCAGTTCTCACCCTGACAGGTCTCACGGGTTGGTTTCTCAAAGATCTCCTCTTGGTCAAAGCCCTTCTTTGATTCCTGCTCTTTGTACGATCGGTAGAACACAGACCTGCAAACATGACGACATCTGAACAAACTGGACAAAAAATACCAGAACGGAAAACAGAAGACAACGCAGACATTAGACAGACAGACATTAGACAGACATGAGACAGACAGGACACTGACCTGAAGAAGCCTCGGTCCACTGCAGACCTGTTCATGATCACAGAGTCCTCCTGGTTGTAACCCGTGTATGAAGCAATGGCCACGATAGAGTTGATACCTGACAGATGGTCCAAGAACAGGGACACCAGGGTGAAAACAGAGGCTGTGGTGTAGTACTGTAGGACTATACTACACTACTGTATTACAGTAGTACAGTACTACTGTAGTACTAGCTCAGTACTTCTACAACAGTTCTGTACTCCACTCTGTCTCTGAGACAAACAGTGCACTTGTCCAGCAGGTTCAGGTACTGTTTCACTGTACTGATCCCCTCTGGTTTGTGGTGAGTCCTACCTGCTGGCAGCTCTCGGAAGCGCAGGTACTCCATGGACCGGGTGGTGACCAGTGGTTTCTGAGGGTAGTACAGCACATGGGCCAGCGTGTCCATTCGCACATGGAAGTTGGTGATGTAGACACCCATGGCCTGTTTACCCATAGCAGACTGGTACGTGTTCCTGGGAGACTAGAACAAAGCCACAAGAACAAATGGTTTATTCAACATCCTGGTCCTTCAATACCCTCTTTACAAATGCAAGAACTTTACCAGGAACTGAAAAACCTGGGTGCTTTTCCACCAAAATTACCCGAAGAAAAAAAAACCTTCCTTCGATCCCAAACTTTCCCTGATTAAAGTTCCTAGTAAGGAGCAGAACTTTCAGATTCCTGTAATTCTTGGGGGCAGGGCTGTATGTTGAAGGAGACTGATTAGTGAAACACAGTCAATGTTCCACACTTCTGTTCTTCCTTCATATTTAATCCAGTGGCGTCTGTGAACTGGTTTAATCCACTTACACCAGATTCATTTGATTTATGTCTGGATTATTTGTTAAATGGAGCAAAAGAAGAGAAACAATGACAAGTGGACGACAAAGAACATTTGACCAATATTTGTCTCCTCCAAGGTCATTGGAATAATCTGTGTCCATCTGAATCCACTCTGGGTAATAAACTTGGACGGAACAACAACAGATTTATAGAAAACCACCAAAAGTAACGAAGCAGGACTTGGGCTGAATCCCAATTCACCCCTTGGCCCCTCCCCTTTACCCCTACATCTCCGTTTTGAGCGTACACATGAAGGGGTAGTGTTGTCCCGATTCTAAATTAGACGGAGGGGAGGGGCTAAGGCGGAGGGCTGTATAGGCCTCGAAATGGAGATATTTCAGGACCACACTACGAACGGAGGGGTAGGAGAAATCTGCCATAATTCTGTTCGAATCATTGGCAAGACACAGGTAAACAGCAAAGAAGTGCAGCAGTGATGAAACAAACACACAAATGTACGGATTCTCTTTGTAAACAACATAATCATCTGATCAACCTTTAAATGCCATTTTAATGTGTAATAGATCGCATTTCTGTGGTTTACAGTTGATAGCTGCAAAAAGATGACCAAAGCCCATGGAACAGAGATTTTTACAGCTGCTGGTGTGTGCATGATGAATACTGTCGGAAACAAAGTTTCACATCTGTTAATAGCGGCATCTAATACAGTACCTGTTTGTCATAGCGGTGCGGTGTGTTACTTCCGTGTCGTCTACTCAGAGTTGCTGATAAACTCCCTCATTGCGTGTTGTCTCATCTGAATTTTTAAGTTGGCCACCAAGGACTGAATCTCCTCGACCGACCATGGTGTAGTTTTGGGCTGTCATCATGTGGATTAACCTACCACTATATTTACTGTCAACTTCCGCATCTGTTTTTTGTAAAACGGCGGGTCACAGACAACTGATGACGTAACAGGTCGCGAACAGTTGTCCCATTTCAAAGGGGAATGTTTCAACCCTTACCCCTTGCAGCTCCGTTTCAAGGGGTAGTGCCAAGGGCAAGGGGTAGGGGTAAGGGGGAGGGCTAAGGGGTGAACTGGGATTGGGCTTTGGACTCAACGACTGGAAATGACTGAGTTTGATCTGAACAAATTTATCAGAACTTTGAGATAAAAACAGGAATTCATTTACCAGGGAAATAAATACCTCAGAATAAAAGTTCCTGGGAATGTTGGTAGAAAAGGGGCTACTGGTCATGGGCGCCCGTAAGACCCTGTGGGGAGGCGCGGTCATGGTCGCCTGTACGACCCTGTGGGAAGGTGTGGTCAGCTGAGTCTCTGGGTTAGTTCGTACCTGGTTGTGGTCAGGGAAGGGGATGATAGAAGCACACACTCCTAGGATCATGGATGGGTGAATCTCACAGTGCGTGTATGTTGAACAATAGGCCACACCCTTTTCCTGAAGATCATCAGGTGTCATGGCGAGCATCACGGTCTCCTCCTCCAGGGTGTCTATGTACTCTACCACACCGCTCGCCACCAGGTCCTGCCAGCTGAAAAATGAACAAACGAATGTCAAGGAAAGTCAGTGACCTCCAACGAAACAAACAGAAGAACCAACCAGAGGATGACAAAGCTCCACATACGATTCAAGTACACAGCTGTCCATCTAAAACACACTATTACACACACACACTGCTCTGAGGGACAACGGGGACAACTATACCTCTGTTGCAACAACAAAACTACTGTTAGGGACTGAAATCACTGAATACATGATTTTGTTCTGTTTAATCTTTGAGGTTTTTTAATCCAACTCGTCCTGCAGCGAATGCAGCCTGATTAATCTGAAAAGATTAAGACCAATTAGGATCCTTACAGTCTTTGAAGGGTTAGGGTTCTTCTTCATAAGTTTGTCCTGTGTCCAAACCTTGTTCCTAACCCAAACCCAAACCCTGTGTTGTGGTTGTCTCACCTGTAGTTGTTGTACTCTCTCTCCTTCAGCTGGTCGATATGGCGTCTCTTCAGCAGGAGTTTCTGTTTCTCCACAATCAGCAGAGGTCGACAGATTCGTCCTGCGTCGGTGTAGATTCTGATTTCACGTTCTCTGATGTCTCTGATCATCGATACCTGAATCGTTCACAAACAGGAGGGGTTGTTATCGGTTGTTTGTGGCCATGACACCAAAGCATCTGTGGATGTGACGGTGTGTTCAGAGTACCTCAGACACAATGATGTCCATCTGTCTGCGGAGTTTCCTCAGTGTGTTCATCAGCTGCTCAGGGTCTTTGTGGATACCAACCCAACAACCGTTCACAAATATCTTTGTGGCACTAAAACAATCAAACACAATACATCATAATTTATAGATTTATAGATAAATTCATGTCAGTCAATACAAGAACAAACTTCAAACTCCAGCTGCAAAATATACTGAATTTATTTAATTGGTCACATTTGTCATTCTGAAAACTGAAAAATACCTACATCAATATTGAATTATTAGATATTTATATTTTTATGATTATTTACAGTAATTTTAGTCTATTATTCACTAAATATAAAGTAATTAAAATAAAATGGTAAAATAAAGGTGAGGTGTGTGAGATGTGACCAACTCTGCAATGGCAGCTGGTGAAATCTCCTCCAGGTTCTCCATACTCCACTCTTCCAGAAACTCCAGGATGGGGGACGGCTGAGAACCCACAGAGATGTAGGCCATCAGGGCTAAGTTCTTGACCAGACCCACAGCATGGCCCTAAACACAAACACAGGTTTAAAGTCAGTCCAGAACATGGATCTGTGATGGAACAGGGTTAGGATTAGGAACAGGAACAGGGTTAGAAACAGGGTTAGGGTTAGGACCAGGAACAGGGTTAGAAACAGGGTTAGGGTTAGGACCAGGAACAGGGTTAGGACCAGGAACAGGGTTAGAAACAGGGTTAGGACCAGGAACAGGGTTAGGACCAGGAACAGGGTTAGGACCAGGAACAGGGTTAGGACCAGGAACAGGGTTAGAAACAGGGTTAGGGTTAGGACCAGGAACAGGGTTAGGACCAGGAACAGGGTTAGAAACAGGGTTAGGGTTTGGACCAGGAACAGGGTTAGGACCAGGAACAGGGTTAGAAACAGGGTTAGGGTTGTCGTGGTCAATGTGCCGGTTTACCTCTGGAGTCTCGGCCGGACACACCATCCCCCACAATGTGTTGTGCAGCTGTCGAGGTTTTGCTAGTTTTCCATCTCTGCCGATGGGGGAGTTGACACGACGAAGATGGGACAGCGTGGACGCAAATGTGAGACGGTTCAACACCTATGAAGGACAAAACCAAAAGATGATGTAGACACAGACTTAGTTTGTCCCTGTTTGAGTATCTCCAGTCCGGCCTCCTGATGCGACCCCGGGTTTCCTCACCTGAGACACCCCGGCTCGGGCCTGGTGAGCCTTCTTCACATCGCCCCAGTTTCCAGTGGCCAGTGAGTATTTGAGGCCATCGGAGATGATTCGGGTTTTGATAGCCAGCTCCAGATTGAAGTCCTTCCCTCTGTCGATGAACTTCTGAGCATAAATCCTGATCTCCTTCAGCAGGTTCTTGAACATGCTGATAAAGGTCAGAGAAAAGTTTTCAGAAAATCTCATTTCTATTTAAGAGCTAGAATAGAAAAATAAAATAGTCTTTATTGTCATGTATTGTGTGTTCAATTAAATTACAAGTGCTACTCCAGTCAGTGCAAACAATATGAATAAAAAGCCAATACGTTTTTCCTTCCACTGTCTCCAAATGTTTGCTCCTGAAGGATTCTGATGGATTTCTGTCAATTGATTCCATATGTAAAGTGTCATGAGATTACTTTTGTTATGATTAAGCACTATATGAATAAAATTTAATTGATGGTCACTGTTTTCAGACGGGGGTGGTGGTGTGGGGGGGTGGCTTGTGACAGGAAAAGGTTAAAAATATGTGTGAAAGACTTAGACTTTATTGTCATTCAGATATACAAGTATATACTGAACAAAATGTCATTGCATTCAGCTTGCTTCAGTGTAAAATGACAAGATAAAAATAGAATAAGGATGGTAAAATGTAGTGTAAAATAAATAAAATATGTAAAATATAAAACTGAACACAGTGGAATATAGGCCGAGCACAGGACAAAGAACAGTGCAAAGTGCAATGCAAAATGTGATAAAATGTAATCAAATACAGGTTAAAAGTGCCAGTCGTGCAGCAGAATTTTACACTATAAATTTAAAAGTTTGATGACCTGGGGGAAAAAACTATTACAGAACCTGGTGGTTCTGCATCAGATGCTGGTCCAGGCACACTGCGAGTACCTTCCCATGTACTCTATCAGGACTGGCAGCTTCTCTGGGGTTTCCGGTCCTCAGCATTGTCTCACTGTAACTGCCTCCAGCCGAGCAAAGAAGTGGTTTAATTCCTGTGCCAGCGAGGCATCGGCCCTAGCCATCACTTTTTTACCTTTGTGGTTGGTTCTGTGTTGGATCCCGTGCCAAATCTTCCTTGGATCATTTTCAGTGATATGATCCTGGATTTTCCTTTTGTAATCCTTCTTCACCTCCCTGATGCCTTTCCTCAGGTAAGCCCTGGCTGTACTGTACTGGGCCCTGACCCCTGACCTGAAGGAGGTGTTACGCTTTTTGAGGAGAATCTGGACTTTACTGGTCATCCAGAGTTTCTGGTTGGCAAAAACCCTGATCCATTTGTTGACAGTGACCACGTCAATACAGTTTTTAATGTAGCAGAGAACAGTGTCCTATAGTGTCCTGGAGAAGCAGTCCTGCAGCTGGGACAGCGCCTCCTCAGGCCAGGTGTTGATGGTCTTTGTCTCAGGCTTTGTTCTCTGCCTGAGAGTTGTATATGTGGGGGTCAGGGACAGAGAGAGGTGGTCCGACCTGAAAAGGTGTGTGTGGGGGGGTCTGTAAGCATGTTTAATATTACACTAAACATGGTCCAGCATTTTTTACCCTCTGGTGGCACAATCCACGTACTGGACGAACGTAGGGAGCATAGCCTTAAGCACACGTGATTGAAGTCACTGGCAACTATAAAAACTCCATCGGAGTGGACGAGCTGCAGTTTGTTTACAACAGTGAGCAGGAGGCTAAGTGCATTGCTAATGTTAGCATCTGGTGGGATGTAAACAGTGGTCACGATGGCTACTGTTAGCTCCCTTGGGAGATAAAAGGGCCTACAGGAGACTGCCAGTACCTCTACATCAGGGCAACAGTGCGTCTCAATGATCCTGCTGTTGCTGCACAGCCGCTGAGCACGTAAACACAAAGCCCCCACCTCTGGTCTTACCCGACTCCTCAGTTTTGTTGTACTGGTGTAACGTGTGGGGATCTGTGGGTGAAGCCACGCCTCAGTGGACAGGACACATGACACTACAGTTCCTCATGAAGCCATTCTTTGTGGTCAGTAGCGCCAATTCATCCATTTTCGGGGTTATGGATCTGGCGCTGGTCATGAACATACTTGGTAGTGGCGATCTGAGGGGATGTTTACGTAGCCTAGCGTGTATACTGGACCGGCGCCCATGTTTCTGCTTACGTTCTGCCATCTGCATCGCTTAGTGGGCAGGCTGACCACCCACAGAGACCCCAGCAGCCTCACTATGTCCTCCAGGATGATGTCGGACAGCTGGAAGTGGGGAATTTTGACCCCATACGGAGTTCAAAGAGGTACTGACAAATGTACAAACAATACTACCCTGACATATATAACATAAAGCAAAAATTCTAAGAACACACACACAAAAAAAAAAAGGCACTGAGCTGGAGAACAACAAGCCGCAGCAGCTGTGCACGCCACCATTTTGCAGACCAACCTTCACTGTTTGGTCGACCTGCCTTGTCTTAAACTCTTTGGTTTAACATCTGCTCTAATGTGTTCAATCGTCTGACACTAACTCAGTCTAGACTTGGCTCATTCTTCTGAAACCACACCACAGAACCACAATCTGGACCAAACATCTAAACCCTGGTCTTAGTCTGCATTGAACTGCACTGTTGTTGAGTTCATTTACAGTGAGTTAAGTCTTGTTTCTGGATGTAAGCGAAAGCATCCTCACCCTCTGAACAGGAACGCCAACAGAGGTCCGGCCAGGTCCAGCCTCTTGTTGCCATAGTGATCTCTGTCATCCAGCTCTCGTCTGCCAAGAGCAGCGAGAAGCAGCCGATGGACCATGTACCTGAAGACACAAACACAGCCACTGTAGAAAGTATTCACCCCCTGGATGTTTTCCCCTTGATTTTGTTTATCTACATTGTATCAATATCACTGAGTTGGGTTTTTTTGTTGTTTTTACAAGAATTTACTAGGGATGTCCAGATCCGATCTTTACATTGGTATCGGCTGCCAATCTGGCATTTTTTAGATTGGATCAGATTTAGTCATGAGATCAGGCCAATCTAGGCCCGGTAGTGCGGGGGGGCAAGAGGGGTCAATGCCCCCTTAAACAAATGTCCTGCCTCCTCAAATTAAAGTTTACAAAGGTAGGGAAAAGGAAAATGAGCTGCACAACAGCAGGAGACTAAAGGTCCCCCCCAGAGTCAGGTGTACTCGACTCCGCAGACGTCCACATGTACTCGAGGCGGACTCAATGTGGACCCAAAGCAGACGTCCACGCAAAGTTAAACTTTTATGACCGTGCGGACTCCGCATACACATAGCCAAAGGTTCTAATTTGGCCCACGGAGTGAATTTGGAAAGTACAAAAATTACACTAAAGTTATTAGGAGTCAAAGGTGTCATAGTTGTTTTAGTTCAGGTTCCACATTCAGCCCAACTGGGATCTCAAGTGAAATAATATTATAACAGCCTATAAATACTGACTCCAAATTTAAATCTAAATTTCATGTAAAAAGTATCGGATTGGTATCTGCAAAACTAATCATTACAAAAATCGGATCAGAAGAAAAAAATCCAAATCAGGACATCACTAGAATTTACAAGAAAGATACTCTGCTAACCCTAGGAAATAGGCTTTCTTGGTCTCGCAGAAGTCGCTGACTCCAACATGAGGCAGCATCTCCTTTTGCAGAACCTCTTTGGCATATTTAATCCTCCGTTCTTTTGTCACACCAGGTTTCGCTCCTCTGGAGCCGATAAAATTCAGTGCAACGTTTTGCTCCTGGATCACAAATGCCTCGTCCAGAGACGGTTTCACCTGGAAACACAGGAGACGTCAGTCAGCGGAGGAAGCATCCACTGATCACCAATCAATATCTGATAATCACACTGACCATCTCCATCATCTCAGGGTCGTCAAAGTCATAGATGATGTGTTCCAGGATGTCTCGGTCTGAGACAAAGCCCAGCGCCCGAAACACGATGATAATGGGAACTTCCTGTCTGATGTAGGGCAGCGTGGACACGATCCTCTGTCCGATGGCACTTTTCTTTACCCCCTGAAACATTAGTCAATAATCAGTAACTTCACCCACAAATGCAATCAGCGATCAATGTCACGTAGCCATGGAGCTTCTCTTCTCTGGCTTTTTCAGGGGTCAGTAATGATGATTCAACAACCTGCTGAGTGAGTGTCCAGGTGAAGCGGACTCACCTGTCCTCCTCTGGCCATCATGCTGACCCAGATTGTGCTAGTAGGTCGGGATGAATTCTCCAAACAGGACCGACACTCAGCTGTGTAGGCGTACTTGGAGTCCTTCTTAGCGAACACATACACTGTGTTGGTGGCCATCTTCTCCTGCGCAATCAGCACCTGAACACATCATTGAAGAAGACCGCCGTGAGAAACGTCAAACCACAGACACAACACCCACCTCTGGGGTCTTTACCTCTAACTAACCCACCTCTGGGGCTTTTACCTCTAACTAACCCACCTCTGGGGTCTTTACCTCTAACTAACCCACCTCTGGGGTCTTTACCTCTAACTAACCCACCTTTGGGATCTTTACTTCTAACTAACCCACCTCTGGGGTCTTTACCTCTAACTAACCCACCTCTGGGGTCTTTACCTCTAACTAACCCACCTCTGGGATCTTTACTTCTAACTAACCCACCTCTGGGATCTTTACTTCTAACTAACCCACCTCTGGGATCTTTACTTCTAACTAACTTTCACCAGTTTCAACCATTTTCCCACCATAGACAGATGCAGGAAATTTTAGAATTTTTTTCAGTTATACAGTATTATGGGGCCATTTGACCACCGGGGGGGCACAAATGTTATTTGTTGTGCACGCGTGTAGAAAATCATTTTTAAATCAACATCTGATTCATTAGTGTGAACATGTATTATGCAAATTGCAACACCTTTGAAAGCTTCAACAACAAAAGCTTTCAAAGTTTTTTGTTTGATCAGTCGATTGATCGATCTGTCTGTCTGTCTATCTAACCCTGGGGTTAACCCCTAACCCTGGGATCAACCCTAACCCTGGGGTTAACCCCTAACCCTGGGGTTAACCCCTAACCCTGGGGTCAACTCTAACCCATGATAAGAGCTGCCGGGTCCTGTTGTGACCATGTCGTACCTTTTCAGAGCCATTGATGATGAAGTATCCTCCAGGGTCCAGCGGACACTCGTTCAGTTCACACAGATCTCTGTCTGTTAGGCCACTCAACAGACAATATGTGGAGCGGAGCATGATGGGAATTTTCCCAATGAAAGTCTTCTGGTGCTGAGTCTGCAGCTGGTCCTCGCCCTCCTTAATGATGGTTTTTGTGATGTCCACGTACAGAGGGGCTGAGTACCTGAGGGAGGTGAGGCCAGAGGTTAAACACACCAGTCTTCATTAAAACCACAGAATTGGATGCGTTAGCGGAGACCAGGTGACACATACGTGAGGTTTCGGAGGCGGGCCTCGTTGGGCATCATGGGAGATGGAGCACCATCTCTTTCCCAGTGAGTCGGCTTTGACAGGTAGATCTGCTCAAACTTCAACAGGTAGCGAGGCTGAAACACAGAGGTCAAAGGTCACAGCAAAAATACAGGAGAAATCTTTCTAAAAGCAGGAACCAGATGCACATCCTGATCCACATGGTCCCTAAACATTTCACCAGAAAATTCCCAGCTTTTCAGATCTGAAAAGTAATAGTGTTAATACTTCATCACTTCAGTTCACTAAAGTTTTTTTTTTTTTTTTTAAATTGCACGTCTTCAAAACATTGAGACAAATTTCAACCTAAATGGAAGAGATACCAAAGTGACAATGATTTAGAAAACAAAACAAGATGAAAACACTATAAAAGATGCATCAAGAGGCTCTATTCCAAAAATGATCCTGGTCTAGGTTCTTACCGGCTCCTCAACCTCCCCTGATGTGTGTTGAGCCTCAGCCTGAAGGTCGATTGGTGGAGCATCCTCCACAATCCTCTGAACCGACATCTGGATAAATTCATCAAACGAATCCAGCTGCTGCCGTACCAGACCCTTCTCATCAAAATAAGAGCTGGAAAAATAAAACAAATATATATGGTAACAACAAGTGGTGAGTGAAAGTGGATTCACGTCCTGACACTGATCCATGTTCCAGCAGAAACAGTACACTTCCACTGACTGATCTGATGATTTCTATTTGGAATATTGATGGTTCTCTTCAATCTGCAGCTGGAACATCCTACAGGTGACTTACCTGATGACGATCCAACAGGCCTCCTGCCACAGATCTGGAGTGATTTCATCATCATCCTCATCGTACTGATTATCTGTCAGAAACAATCAGTGACAGTAATCATTGAAAGCAGAACAGGCTGCCCATGAATGATGTCCAACTTCACCACTAATACAGGTTTAATAAGACTGTGTAGATCTGTTTTGTAATGGCTAACATATTTTTGACCTGATAAACTGTCCAAGTAAGATTAAACAGTAGTGATGGCTAAAGATTACTTATTGCTTTACTCCATTTAAAGAGTGCTGAACACAATAAAAAGTTTGGCTGCTGTGGTTGTAGGGTTTCATGGTCATGGCAGCTGCAGGTGCTTCAACCATTTGTTGAAGTTGATGTTATTGGACCAAAAACTGTGCATTCATTACAGTTATCAGAGCATTTTACCCACATAGGAGGAAAAGTTATTCAAAATACTTTACATATTTTAAGAGAAACAATCAGTATTATGTGAATATAGGCGTTAGGAAATTTGGAAACTGTGAAGCAGATAAATGAGCGAAAAGTTCATAAACTTTTAAGATTAGATTTGAAATATTTTTCGCGAATTTTGATAGCGTCCTCCTGACTTGTACCATGCAATAGAAAACTGCTGAATCAGATCAATATCAAACATGTGGATCAATTTACTTTAATCAAAGAAACTACTGTAGAACCACGAATCACAAAAAAATGCGATGGAATCAAAGCTCCCTCCAAGGATGTTAATGTCAACTTAATGTTGTGACTTTCACAAAAATAACATTTTGTCAAAACATAGAAACTCGTAACTCTCTCTGTTCTGAACAATATTAAATTAGCCTGTTAGCTTATTCACAACATGGCGCCTCTATAAGAATCTATAAAAATTAAACAGTTACTTCATCAAGTCTTATTTTCATAGAATAGTCTACAGTTAGGGTCTTCATTGTGGTTTTAGTGTGCTTTGCTGAAACTTTAACATGTATTTAGTTAATTTAAACTAATTATATCAAAACAGAAAAGCCGACGTTAGCTAACAAGCTAACAGCTCATTGTAATGTTGCTAAACTTTACCTAGCAGCCTCTGTGTCTAATTATAAAATGCTTTTTCTGAGTCCAGGTGTGTGTCACCTGAGGGACTCACCTTCGTCCTGGTCGTACATGATTTATTCCAAGAAAAGTGTGAAAACTGCACTAATATGAACCTGACAACCTAAAACACTCCAGCAGGACGTTGTGAACAACAGCCAGCCCCGGATGGGATACAGACTTCCGGCCTTTTCTTCTTCTTTGACGGGTTTTTACGCAGAGGAAACACAATGTCTCCCTCTCATGTTGATCATCGGTACTGCAGCTCGGCCAAACAGGTTTTATCTGTAAAGACACAAATGTTATAATAATATAATGTTCTGATGGTTTTCAAAGACAGAATCTACCATCTGACAAGAAAACTGTGTGGCCAATCACACTTATTTTAATATGTGTGTTTGTCAAAACACCTTCACCCCAACCCTAACCCTGTGTGTGTTTGTTGTACAGTGTGTGTTTGTGTTACTCTACAGGTTTGTTGTGTGTTTGTTGTTGTACAGTGTGTGTTTGTGTTACTCTACAGGTT
>JAPQRP010000002.1:5472022-5482602 GCA_037367295.1 Apogon hyalosoma
TTGATAATAACCCAAATCACTTCAGTTCTTCCATCAATATCTATGTCATTGTTCTGACAAAAACAGTGCTTTGATTCTGTTCTGTCTGTTTGAGTCACATGATCCACACAGGAGTTCGGACTGGACTGGAGAACCACTGTTTTACAGACTGTGGATGGAAGGATCATTTCCCCTCAACTGTATATGATTAAAACACACTCAGTGCCATTAAATCCACTTTGACACGGCTTATGGATCTCCTTCTAATTAAATATGATCTAAAGACAGATGATCAGGACACGGACCGTCCAGACCAAACCTGGGCTAAAGTGCCTGGCAGGGCCACAGGTCGGCTTCCTGTAGGTTATTGGTTATTGATCGGGTGTATCGTTACCATGCCGACGCAGAAGACGGTGAAGAGCAGGAACCAGGGCAGGTCTGTGCAGCTCCGGTCCTCCAGCGGTCTCCATTCTCTCTTTGTCCTCTGAAAACACACAAACACACGGTCACACTGAGGACACACCGAGCCGGGCCGCGCTAACAGGCCGGGACCGGAGCCTGCTCCCGGCCCGGTAGCGCGGCTCAGTTTTCATTCAGTGACACCACCAGAACCGGGACCGGACCGGGCTACGGCCGGTTGTTTACCCGGGCGGGAGGCTCCAGGCCCCGGGTAACGGTGCCGCCTGTCCCCGGGAGCGGAGCGGCTAATTGGATTAACGGCCGCTGGCTCTAATCCCGGCTCTGCTCCCCGGGACTGGTGTCGTCTTCACGGAAAAAATAACCGTGTTCGGCTGAAGGGCACCGGGCGGAGGGGTCGGAAGGGGGCTGCGGGACAGAGCCGAGCCGAGCCGAGCTGTGCCGGGCCGCGCTTACCTCCGTGCTACCGCAGCATCCCATTGCAGTCAGGGTGGACGTGCCCACGGAGCTTCGGCTCGGCTTCAGCGGGGTTCGGAGCCCGACAGGCGGGGAGGGGGGAGCAGGAGACGGCCGAGCCCCGGCGCGATCCCGGAGGCCGAGCCCGGAGCGGAGACGAGTCCCGGCGGGCAGTACGAGCGGTCCGGTCCAGTCTGGTCCGTGTCCTCCTCCGGTTACGGTACCGAGCGCGGATTAACGGCGGAGGATTTGTCCACTTCCTGGTGGGCCGTCAGGTGCAGCGGCCATTCATCTCATTGCGCATGCGCAATTAGTGAGCAACTGGGCAGCGAACAACACGGTTCCCTATGGGTGTAGTACCGATACTGACCGCTGAGAGGAGGTCAATGGTGAGTGGCGCTGTTTCACCCCGTGCTGCTGCTTTCTTTACGAGTTAAATGTTGAAAAGCAATCAATAAATCAAACTTTGACTATTATGAAAAAACAAATCTATTACATGTGAAAGCTATTAAAAAAAAAAACTGCTTCAGTGTCGAAAAACAGCTCACAAATCAGTCAATAAAGCAAATCTTATTATTTAAACACTGAAACATGAAATTAAATATTAACAATATCAAAATAATAAAAGCCTATTTCTCAGATTTTAATGGGGAAAAATCTATAAGTAACTATAAAACTATACATTTAAAAGATAAAAACAATAAAAGCAGTGTTTATGTGGTAATGAAACTTTTTCCTCAGGTTTTATGCATTGAAATAAAATACACATTTTAGTTAATAATAATAATCATAATAATAGTTATTATGACGATGATGATGATTATTATTATTATATTTACCATTATATTTTAGGTACTCTGTACTGAATCATGAAACTGTTTTTAATGGATTAGATTTTTTTGTTTTCATTTTAATCCAGTTTTAATGTTGTACATGTCCACTGAATATTTCTGTTTATTAAAGATATTCCACCTGTTTTACACATTATTTCATATTTGTGATCAGTTTGTTTTGATAATTAATAGATTAGGAAAACAGGGAGGGGCTCATTGTGATTGACAGCTATAATGACCAGTCACTGTTGAAACACAAAGAATGTGATTTATTATTAACTTTTTTTTTTTTTTTTAATCTTTTACAGCCATTTAAAATGTATTATTAATTTGGTCACTATCTAATCTCAAATCTTTATTTATAACATTGAATTCTTTCAGAATCACATATAAACAAATCATTTATAATAAAACAATAAAATAAAGTATGAACTGATGCAAACATTGAGTTCAGTCTCTTCATTTCACCCCCTCTTTGTTTGTGTTTTCTGATTATTTTTCAACTTGATGTGAAATGGGATGACAAAAAGGACAAGGTCAAAGGTCATGGTTGAGTTCTTTGGTTAAGGATGAAGGAGATGTGTTGTCATGGTTACAGTAATAACCATAATATGAAATGGAGGTCATAGGTCAAAGCTTGATACGTTTAAAAGAGACGCTCAAAAACAGTAAAACAGACACAGGAGAACATAGAACCTGTAGAGAAATGTGGATCTCCACCTCTGATCCAGGATCAGGGCTGGAGGAACTAAAGACTGGGAGGTCAGAGGTCACCAGAACCGGAACGTGTTCCATCTCTGTCTGAACCAGTGTCAAACACTCAGAGCTGAACGTCAGATGGAACAGGATACGACTCAACAATGACCAGGGTTAGGGTTAGGGTTAACCAGTGGTGGTTACCCCTAACCCGAACTGGGTCGGGTTGAAAACCAGCAGAAAGAAAACCTGACAAAAGGAGGAGGACGGTGAAGAAACGCATCAGCATCAAACTACCCAACTGACAGGACTGAGGAAAACACCAGGAGGATCATGGGAATCCTTTGGTTGAACAGTGACTGAGCAGCGTGATGAAGAGGAGACATGAGGACGAAGAAACCTGACCAACGAAGACCAAAGCCAGGCCAAACTAAAGCCACTTGGATCAGAACCACAGGACTGGAATCAGCATCTGGAGTTTGAAGAAAATCCACAAACGGATGCTGACGGATGGAAACCTCCCAGATAACAACCAGTAAAACCAGTAAAACCAGTAACATCCAGAATCATGACATTCTGCTCATGGTGATGTTTTAAATCAAGTTATCGACTCACACCGTTTTAGCCTTAGTTTTCATTATAATCCTGTTTTTTCCTCTTTTCTCTCCAGTATTTATAGTTTTAACTGTCCTTCACTCATTAAACTACTCTAGCTTGACTTTTAGAGACACCGTCATCTTAGTTGACATCAGTTAAACTCAGCTGACATCAGTTAAACTCAGCTTGACATCAGTTAAACTCAGTTGACATCAGTTAAACTCAGCTGAAATCAGTTAAACTCAGTTGACATTAGTTAAACTCAGCTGACATTAGTTAAACTCAGCTTGACATCAGTTAAACTCAGCTGACATTAGTTAAACTCAGCTTGACATCAGTTAAACTCAGCTGACATCAGTTAAACTCAGTTGACATTAGTTAAACTCAGCTGACATTAGTTAAACTCAGCTGACGTCAGTTAAACTCAGCTGACATCAGTTAAACTCAGCTGACATTAGTTAAACTCAGCTGACATCAGTTAAACTCAGCTGACATCAGTGAACATCACTTAACTCTTCACAGTATCAGAATGTTTCAGAAGTCGACCCTGAACCAAACAAACCCAGCTCTAAACTCTAAACCTGTACCTTTATTCTGAGGCGAAGCAGCTGCTGAGAACCTGAAGACATACGCTTAGGGTCCATGTTCAACCTGGTCCTGGTCCTGGAGGGTCCTGGTCCTGGTCCTGTCAGACTGAGCGGAGGGCAGCAGTGCGGTGCGTTCAGGGTCACACAGACAGAGCTTTGTCCTGTTGTTTACTGCTGTACCAGGCTGAACAGAACGCCTCGCTGTCACTGTGGGCGACGTTCAGTCAAACTCACTGGGATTTTATCAGCGTTTGCCACATCTCTCAAATTCAGCATTTCTATATTTATATTTCTACATTTTCCATAAAATTGAATGACAAAACAGAGAAAACAGACAATGATTTGGCAGTAAAATGATCGACCAAAGACAGAAGGAATGAAAACATCGACTCAAACATGAACTTAACATTAGATAATTGACACTGTCCGGCCACACAGAGGTCACCCACTCTAACATCTGGTTGGACCACCTTTAGCTTTGATTACATCACACATTCGCTGTGTCTTTGTTCCCATGAGCTTCTGTAATGTCACAACATTTATTTCCATCCAGTGTTGCATGAATTTTTCACCCAGATTTTGTATTGATGATGGAAGAGTGTGAGCACTGCGCAAAGCCTTCTATGGGGTTCAGGTCTGGACTCTGGGGTTCAGGTCTGGACTCTTGGAATATGTCCGTGTCATCAGGGAAGAACAAACCCACTGATGGAAGAACCTGGTCCTTCAGTTTATTCAGGTTCAGCTGAACTCATTCTATGACACATAATGTTGAACCTAGACCTGAACCAACTGGACCAACCCCAGATCATAGCACTGCCCCCATAGGTTTGTACAGTAGGCGCTTGGCATGATGGGTAATCCCTTCATCTACCTCTCCTCTTACCCTGATGGAGCATCACTCTGGAACAGGGTCAATCTGGACTCGTCAGACCACATGACCTTCTTCCATTGCTCCACAGTCCAGTCTTTCTGCTCCATGTCAAACTGAAGCCTTCTTTGGCGGTTAGCCTCACTGGTTAGTGGTTTTCTTGCGGCTCCACAGCTGTTCAGTCCGGTCCCTTCAGTTCCTTCTCATTGTTGGTGTATGAACGCTCGTACTTTCACTCTTAAACACAGCTCTGACTTATACTGCTGTTTTTCTTCCTTTTGATTTCACCAAATGTTTCAGTCGTCGCTGATCATCATCAATCAGGATTTTTTTCCGACCACATTTCTTCCCAGAAGACAAAGGTTCCCGACTGTCCTTCCAGGGTTTAATAATGCGTTGGACAGTTCTTAACCCAGTCTCCTTAGAAGTTTTCTCTGCTTGATGCCAATAATTTGACCCTTCTCAAACAGACTCGCATCTATTCCACGACCACAGGATGATGGTTAAATGTCATCTTAGGGGTTGAATGGAAGCCCCTCCTCCTTCCCACTAGTGCCTCTAGGGCCAAATATGCCACTTGCTACTTCTCTGTGGTCCTAGATCTCGTCTCTCATGAGAAACAACACGGTTTACGTCACTGTGACACAAACACACCTGCAGCCAAGCCCCACCCCCTAGACAGAAACACACCGCAGCCACGCCTTCGTTTCACAGGCGTTTGCCATTGCAGAGGCAGCAGAGAAAAGAAAGAGGTGGGCATGGTCAGAGGATGGAGGATGATGAAAAGAAGGAGAGACCAAACCAGGAACAAGACCAGACGTTAGTCTGAGGAAACAAACCAATAGAATCACACTTTAGTCTGTAGAACTCTTGAATAAGAACACACATTCCATCATTTTAACATTTTGGAGCATCAAAACTGTCTGAGAGCCTCATTTTTTTAAATGCCCTCGTTTCTCCTTTGAGTGAATGTTCTGTAGTTGATGCAGTGACGCAGAACCATCACTGGAGGGTGACGCAGAACCGTCACTGGAGGGCGATGTGGAACAGACTGGGCTGTTGTTTAAACACCTCTGAACATGAATCGTCATGAACACAGTCGTTCGTCTTCTGTCTTCAGTGTTAAATTAAATGCACATTTTCACCTTTTTATTTTCACAGTTCATCATTAATCATTCATTTTTTTCTGACACTGGAGAACCCAATAAAATCAGTAGAACATGTAATGAAACCAGTTCTCCAACAGTGTCACTGACATTGGCTGATACCACTACATACATTAGAGCATCCCTACATGAATACATTAATATTTGAGGTTTTGTTTCATGTTTAGTTGAGAACTGTCACCAAAGTTTTAATAAAAAGGATTAAAAAACTTCAAGTTTGACCAAATAGGTTTAATTTGTAAAAATCCCATTTGATCATTTCATACAAACAGTGTCCTGACGTACACGGACTCAGTCTCTTAGTCCAGTAGAAATAATTCATGAGTATTAAAGTCTGAAGTGGTTTTGGTTCGCCTCTCTCTGATTGGCTGTAACTTCTGAATTCTATGATGATGGTGGAACCTGGAATGTGGCAGCAGCTGCACTGGTTTTCGGAGGACTGTGCATTGTAATTTCATTTGCTGTGACATGTCAAATGACAATAAAGCTAATCTAATCTAATGGTAACCACTGAGGCAGGAGCTCATGGCTTCTTCTTTTTCTTCTTTATCTGAAGCCTCTTGGCCCCGCCCACCGACAGCCCACCGTCCACCAGCCCCGGGGGCTTCTGGGGTTTGTAGGCGACAGACTTCCAGATGCGTTGGCCTTTCAGAGAAACAATATGAGGAAGCAGCGGCGGGGTTCGAATGCTGAAACCAGCCGCTTCTGGACCCAGAAGCCTCAGCTGCAGCTGCTCGCCGTCTGCCGCCGTCACAGAAACCCAACCTGAAACCACAAAAAATACAGACTCACCAACAGCTGACTGATAAAAATGCAAACATTAACAAATACAGCACTGGGTTTCCTCCTGCCAACAGGGGCGGAGCCTCTGAATTATCTGACATATTTGTTGTTTCCTCCAAAAAACACAAAGTTACATTATTGAAGTTTTATGATTTTTTTTTTTTTTTTTTGCATCACTGAGAAGATGACAATTTATTTCTGAGATGATTAGTGATCGAGAAGACTTTCATTGTTATGGATCTAAAATTGACCAAAAGAATCACATCCAAACATATAAAACACAACCATGAGTGTTTTCACCTGCAGACGATAGTTTGATGTCGGCCGCTGCCTCCAGGTAACCGCGACCCTCCAACCTGACGTCCTGAGGAACCAACGGCGGAAAGTCTCGCATACGCTCCGAGCCTCCCAGAGGTACCTGAACGCACCACACAAACCTGTCATTAACACAACTGTACAGGGTTAAGCCCTATCATGTGACCTAAAGTGGGTGTGTCTCACCCCCAAGAGGGCGTGTCCCGCATGTTTCTGATGAACAGCGTCCACCTTGTCCAGACTGGTGATGTGAACCGGAACCTGAGAGGAGACCACCACGGAAAACCAGCAGGACTTCCCCCCCTGTACAGGATGGACCAGAACCATGGAGAACATCTGATCAAAACCACCATCCATAACTACATGCTCTCCATGTTCTCTCATGTTCCACTGTGGATCAAACAGTGTTCTGACAACAAAGCAAAATGAAATGAACATGGAATAAAAACAAAACAGCAGAAAATCCCAAAGTAAAACTAGTTCAGACTAGTCAGAGTCTGGTTTATTTGGCACTAGATGAATAAAATTTGATTGATAACTAGAAAAAGAACAGCGCAATGAAAGAGGAGAAACAGGAGAAAAGAAAACACATAAAAACAAAGATAAGATCTTTAACACGACAGATGAAACTGTTGAATATTTTTTCACGCATGGATTTGGACCAGGATGGAACCGACCTGCAGGAAGTCGATCCGGGCCAGAGCTCCCACAAACAGACTGGTACCGGGTTTCAACACAAAGGTCCGAGGGATGATGGCCCGACTCGGAACCACCAACCTCACCTCCTGTTCCGTCAGCAGATGGAGGATCTGGAGCAGAGACGGGACAGGTGAGCATTTAATGGACAAATGCAGCGTCCCAACACTAACGCCATCTTACATCTCGTTCCTTCATGATGCCCGGCGTGTCCATCAGCCAGTGGGCGTCCTTCAGCTCATTGTGGGTCAACTCCGACGTTTTACTGGAAACTGAAATCACACAGAATCAGAATGGGACATGAGTGGAACCCTGAAGTTCTGTCTTGAAGTTCTTCTGCTTATATTCAGAACCTGTTCACACCACAGTTAAACTTATTTATGTTCTGACTCCAAGGAAATGAACCAGATCAAACTATTTACATCTCAGATGTTCACATTAAATAGATTCTAAAATTTAACCCACAATCATTGAATGACGTTATTAATGTTCATACAAAGTGAAAAGATGCCACAATGTGAAAATATAGAACAATAAAACCCTGAGTGTATACAACAGAATGTACATGTGTAACAAACACTCAATGGTTTTCTTCATGTTTTAAGACCAGAGCTCAAGGAGTTTGTTCTACAGTGTCTTCAGGGACGTCACTGCTGTCCACTTCCTGTTTAAGGTGTGTCATTCTCCAGTCTGCTGTCCGTAACACCTTCCAAACATCACCTACCATAGGCTAATGTAGGCTAACACAGGCTAATGTAGGCTAACATAGACTAACATAAGCTAACTCAGGCTAACAGACGCTGCTGACATCACCACAGTTGCTTTTTGCTTTTTTCAGATCTCTCACCTGTGGTCGTCACATGTCCATCGTCGTTCTCTCCAAATGCTAAATTGTCGGGGTCAAACTCAAATCGTCTGGATGCGACGCCAGTCCGGAACGTTCTACCAACACGACCTGAACACAAACCACTAGCATCAGCCAATCACATCCTTCCCCTCCCTCACCAGGACCCAGACCCGTCTCACCTACGAGGTATCCCCGACCCAGACCCGTCTCACCTACGAGGTATCCCCGACCCAGACCCGTCTCACCTACGAGGTATCCCTGCCGGCTGAAGTGCTGCAGCCTCTTCAGTTCCTCTGGTGACAACTCGTTCTCCATCTGCTGCGAAGTCTCCTTCAGGCGTTCCTGTCGCCGGAACATCCGGTACGGTGTCGGGTTGATGATGGGGAACTTCAGCAGGTTCAGAGTTGTTCCTGAAGGCATCACAGCAGGAAAACAGGCACAGATGGAACAGGATAGTCACCATAAATCCACCCTGAAACCTGCCTTCAATAAATCTAAAGAAAACTACGACCAAAACTAAAGGTGGAAACAGAATCAACTAAAATCACATTTGTTACAGATAGATTTGGCACCAATTTACATCAAATATGTTGATGTTTTTTCCATTTTCTGTAGATATTTCAATCGTCAAAGTCCTTGTTCAGGTGAATAGTTTGGATTTAGCCAAATAAAGCTCCCATAAATGTATTCAGGTGAATATGTCGGTACAGTCTAAGTGGCACTGATGTTCAGTCTGGTTACTGTATCCAACCCATCCCATAATGCCTTGCTTGTCCTCACCTGGCCACGGCGAGATGGTGGCCTTGTTGATGACGTCCGAGGCATTGGACTTGCAGTAGTCGGACTCCAGCAGTGTGTTGAACAGGGTGGACTTGCCGGCGTTGGCGCTGCCCACCAGATAGACGTCACCTTTGTACTTCCAGGACCGCTGCAGGCTGGAGATCAGGCCCTCCACGCCGTAGCCCGTTTTGGCACTGATCAGGTGCACGTCAGTCACCTGACCTCCAAAGCCGGCGTCCTGACAGTACTGACGCAGCTGCCGTTTGATACGCTGCAGGTAGTTCGGCGAGTCTCCAGGCAACAGGTCAATCTTGTTGCCGAGGACGACGATGTGTTTGTTGTTGCCAACGAGCTCCGGCAGGTCGGCGACAATGGAGTCAGGGACATCAAACAGGTCGACGATGAGCAGCACCAGAGCCTTCTGGGAGCGGATCTGGCGTACCACGGCACGGTACTGGTCCTTGGACATCTCCACGCACAGCGCCTTCTGGTGGTGCGTGAGCAGGAAGCAGCGCTGGCAGGTGGCGCTGGCGAGCTGATCCTCCTTCAGCAGAGCCTTGAACTTCTCACTGGGCAGGTAACCGGGCACAGCGGTGGCAGTGCAGTGCAGTATGGCGCCGCAACCCGAGCAGCAGGTGGTGCTGACGGGCTCATCCACGTCTGGAGTACCGACCACTTTATGCTCACCTAACCCCGCCTTCTTCTTCTTCTTCTTCGTTGCAGTAACGATGCTCTGGTCCAGTGGAAAGTCCACATCCTGGAACTCAATCAGAGAGTCGGGCTCCGCCTCCTCCTTGGCCACGCCCTTCAACACCTGCAGCTGAAGCTCCAAAGTGCGCAGGTGTTTCTGTGGAGCAGATGAGGAGGATGATGAGGAGGATGATGAGGAGGGTGAGGAAGATGAGGAGGTGGTCAGCAGGAGGTCCAGCTCCTGACCAGAATCCTCCTCAGGATCTGAGAAGAAAAAGAAAAATTAAAGAAGAAACCAAAACCTGACCTGGTCTAAACCACATCATCTTCATCTGAACTTTGATCTGGTTCATGTTTCTTACATCCTCCTCATAATTCAGTATCAACCCAAAGTGATTTTAGTCAGAAAACCGTAATCCTGTCACATGGTTTACACTAAACACCTCAGATGTCAAGTCGGCCAATCAGACGGGTTCCCAGACCCAACACCTGCCGTTGGTTTAAACGGTCTTGAACAAGTTTGGGGTTTAGGACTTTTAGAAACTGGTTATTTTATGGACATGGACCTGATGAAGTGTTTCAGGACCGGGTCTGCGGTTGATCCTCCACAGATCAACACCTAATGTTCAGACCAGATCAGGTTAACTGGGAACTGGTGAAACTAACAACTCATGTGTCTCCATTGTTGGTAGTTGAAGGTTTACTGAAGCAGTCCTGAACCCTTTGATTCATTATGACTTTGACTTAAGGTGTTTAACCCTTTAACCCCTGAGTCCAGGTAAAGGTTCACATGTGAACCCTTTAACCCCTGAGTCCAGGTAAAGGTTCACATATGAACCCTTTAACCCCTGAGTCCAGGTAAAGGTTCAC
>JAPQRP010000002.1:5716768-5726850 GCA_037367295.1 Apogon hyalosoma
GCCCTTCCCTTCCATTCCATTCCATGCCATGCCCTTCCCTTCCATTCCCTTCCCTTCCCATTCCATTCCATTCCATTCCATTCTTCCCTCAGAGGGGGACGTCTCATGTTGGACAGATCTATATGGTTTATTTCTACACACAACACTGGAATAGGGTGGGGCTGGTTAAAGTTGACAGACAAGGGGTTCAACCCGTCATGTTTCACCAGCTGATGGATAAAGGGCTGATCCAGTTTGAATATGTGTGTATTGATCTGTGATTGGCTCGGACTCCACCTCTCAATCAATCACATGGACATCAACAGAAAGATGAGATACTCCGTTTCACCACGGATTCGAACCACTTTTCTACGACAGAAAATAACAGAAATATGAATAAAACATAGTGAAACCATGGTGAAAACATATTTGGGGTTTCAAAGATGAAAAACCTGAACGTGTGACCTATAACCACACCCCCAGCATGTCCATATAAGGAGTTTACTGGGTTTCATCCTCAGGTCTCTGCTTTATTTTACTTTATTTATTTTACATTTACTTTCATTTTTTTATTTTATGTTTGGTTTACTTATTTACTTTTTATTTAGCTTATTCATTTTATATTTAGTTAATTATCTAATTGAATTTTATTTATTTCACATTCAGTTTATTTATTCTTCGTTGGTTCATCTTTTCCGTTGTGTCGACTTCAGTCCATATGTTGTGTGTCTGTGTGTCGTTGTGTGTCTCTGTTGTGACGGGGTCTAAGTGGGCACAGTCTGACCTTCACCCACTCCCACTGAGCCCCCACCCCCGCCCCCTCCCTCCTGCTGGGTGCTGATTTGTTCTCCTCCGGTCGCCGTGGGGTAATTAGAGCCCGGTGTGAGTCTGACACACACTCACACACACACACACACACACACACACACTCACACACACACACACGCTCGTCTCTGTGTCATTTAACACACACTTCCTGTTGGTGCTGAAAGCAGCAGGAAGTCCATATTTTACCGCCATCAACTACTGATCTGAATGTGGCGGACGTGAAGGTCGACGGGTTAGAGATCGCTATCGACTACAGAGATGATAACGTTTAATGATGTTTGACCTTCAGTCGAGTCCTGGTTCTGTTTCAGTTCAAGAAAAGACGAAATACAAGAGGATGACGACCGGAACCGGACCAGGTGTTCTGACCCAGAACCAACACCATGGATCTGATCTGCACTGATGAAAACACCTGGTCTTGATCCTACACTTGTATTAAATTTTCAGCCCATTTCCAAATTACCTTTTGTGTCCAAATTCTGCAGACATCTGTTTATGCACAAGTGTAGCTTTTTTTTTTTTTTTTTTCCATGACAGTCATACTTTAGACCCGTTTCAGTCAGAGTACCAAGCAGTTGACAGCATTGTCTGTACTTTTGAAGGTTTTGAAGGACCTGTTTTTAATGGCTGGTTCTGGCCGTTCTGCCACTTTACTGCATCTAGATCCAACAGCTGCTGTTAACAGTTGATCACAGTTCTCTTAGAATGAGAGACTGTGGGGGTCAGGGGGTCTGCCTCAGAGTGGTTCAGGTCCTATCCATCATAGAGGTCTTAATCTCTGTCAGTCTGGGGATCTCCACCTCATCCTCTGCCCTGCTTCACTGGAGTCTCCCAGGGATCTATCCTGGGACCCATTCTTTTTGCTTTTTACCTCCTCCATGGCTTATCATTTTTACGCTGATGATTACCAGATCTACACAGCCACTGCCCCTGACACGCCTACTCGACTGTCTATGTGCAATTTGGGAACATTCTTGTTGTTTAAATGTGCTATAGAAATAAAGTGGATTGGATCCATTCATTCATACAGTCAATCAAATTTTATCTATGTAGCACCAAGTCATAACAAAAGTTATCTGATAAGGCTTTACATATAGAGCTGGAATAAACCAGACTCCAAAGCCACTTTACGGAACCAACAGGAGTAAACACTAGTGACAGAGGAAGTAAAAACGGCCTTTAGCAGGTATAAACCTGGAGCAGACCCAGACTGTGGAGGATGGACATCTGACAGGAGCAGATAAAGGGTTGGGGGGGGTGTGTGTCACATGGATGCACAACAAACTGAACCAGAACTGTTAAATTCATTCATTTGTTCATTCATCTCCTCTTGGTTTCACATGAGCTTCTGCTGCTGTGTTTCTTCTAATGGCTGTGATGTTCTTCTGAATCCAGGCGCCACCAAAGACATGGGGAAGATGCTGGGGGGGGAAGAGGAGAAAGACCCGGACGCCGCCAAGAAGGAGGAGGAGCGTCAGGAGGCGCTGAGGCAGCAGGAGGAGGAGAGGAAGGCCAAGCACGCCCGCATGGAGGCGGAGAGGGAGAAGGTCCGGCAGACCATCAGAGACAAGGTGAGGAGGAGGAGAACCCACA
The DNA here is from genome assembly GCA_037367295.1 of Apogon hyalosoma. NCBI lineage: Eukaryota > Metazoa > Chordata > Actinopteri > Kurtiformes > Apogonidae > Apogon > Apogon hyalosoma. Next base: position 5,719,169 of record JAPQRP010000002.1, read on the forward strand.
GGAGAACCAACAGGAGAGCAATAGGTGGAACCCACAGGAGAACTGTGGTTAGAACCAAGGGTAAAACCATAAGTAGAACTGTGCTTAGAACCAACAGGAGACCTGTGGGTAGAACCTGACGTTGTGGTGATGGATCCTGGGTTAGATCCTGAGCAGGTGTGTTTGTGCTCTGTGTTCAGTATGGCCTGAAGAAGAAGGAGGAGAAGGAGGCGGAGGAGAAGGCGGCCATGGAACAGGCCTGTGAAGGTTCCCTGACTCGTCCTAAGAAGGCGATCCCGAGAGGCTGTGGAGACGACGAGGAGGAGGACGAGGAGAGCATCCTGGACACCGTCCTCAAGTTTCTGCCCGGACCTCTACAGGACATGTTCAAGAAGTAAAAGTGCCGAAGCGCCACAAACGAGCCCTGAAGGGGGTCCAGTCTGGTAGATCCAGGCTGCAGGGCAGAGGGAGGAGGGAGGAGGGTCTTTATGTCCAGGATTTGGGAGGTGTTAGCGTTGCGGCTGCAGGTGTAGGCGGAGCTTCGGGGCATTTAGAGGAGGTGGGACTGTTCAGGGGGTTCTTGCCAAACTGTTAGAGGCTTCTCACTGCCTTTAGAAACGTTTACTCTGTTCTTTTCTACTCCTCGACGCCTGCGTCATTCTTCCGTCTTTGGTTTTCTTTGGCCTTTCACCCATGTTCGATGTGTCTTTTACGTTGTCTCCTTTTGTTTAATCTGATTGGTCGACCGTTATCCACTGGCGGCTGACAAAGACCAGTATTCCCTAAAGAAGGGAGGTGGACATTTCAGAGGTTGTCCTCTTGTGTTGGTTCAACGGCACTGCCACCACGTTTTCCGGTAGAAGAAGCATGTTTGGTTTCTTTCCGTGGGTGTTTTCTATTTTTATGAACCTGACACAGGTCTTTATATTGAAAACAGAAACAGCATCTGAGTTTTTAGGACACGTGCCTTCATATCACCTCCTCCGTCAGAGGAACCGTACATGAGGGTTTCATTTGGTCGAACACTGTTGGATCTGAATACTACGTTGACCAGTTGTTGGTTTCCAGAAGCTAAAGTTTACTCCTGGCGTCTGTGGAACCTGGACACATTCCGTAATATTATTTAAAGTGTCATATACTCAACGGGCTACGAACTTCCAAAAAACGATTTGCTGAAGAAACCGTTCTACTTCCACCTCAGATTCGCTGCTGGAAAAGTAAGAGATAAGGTGTTGGTATTTTGGATGGATGGGACTCTGGAGGCGTTCGCCATCCTCGCAGTCGAACACACACGTGGTTTGAGTCATTTTCACTATCATCGACTGTCTTGTCCAAATTCAACCTGGTGCCGTCATTCCTCATAGACAATCAAACGGTAGAAAGTCGACTGTGCTGAGGGAACGCCCACTTCTACATCGTCCGATCCCTGTATTTACCTGGAGAATAATGATGCATTGTTGGTAATATTCACTGGTGCACGAGGACAGACAGAACAGGTTCAGGATCAACGGAGATCTCCCATGAATGAATTACTGCTTTTACAAAGTTAGGGCCTGATTTACTAAGATCACAAATAACGGGTGCAAATTTACTTGCTCGCGCTAAAAATATGTGCGCTATTCATTTGCGTGTCTCGGGTGATCAACTCCTGCACAAATGACAACAGGTCAAAGTCTTGGACACCGCCCTATTTAAATGAGGGTATTGTACGCGCTACTGGTTGTCGTCATGGAGACAGTATGCTGTAAAAACTGCTCTGAGATACACCAGCACTAATGGAAACAGTGACTGGAATGAACCAGATGCACGGAAATGTAAAGTAGGAGGAGTTTAGTCATAGAAGGTACTGATGACTCTACCTTGTGAGGATCATCAAATCATCCACTAGTTCATCTAGAAGTTCTCCAATGGCATTGTGGGTAGGACATAAGTCTACGTGGGGGGGGGGTATGTACATGGGGTAGGGGCAGCAGTTCTATACGTGGGGGTGTGGTCCATAACTAACGTAACCAACACTGGCATGAAGTGAAATTGAACCGTCTGACTCCCAGCTTCTGTTCCTCTGTTCTACAGCAGATCTTACACCGAAGTTTCACACCTTCTAGCCTGTATCCACTGGACCCCCTCCACTGCTCTATGGCCCCCCCACAAATGCTGGGCCCCATTAATTTGTCCCATTTACCCCCTTTTACAGTGCTTCAGGTTCTGTGCGTTGCCTTTGGTTGGGCTTAAGCTCCGCCTCCTCAGTCAGTTTATGGTGAAGCTGTTCCAGTTCAAACCTGCCTTTAAGACCAGACAGACGCAGAATCAGCCACCGACACCAGTTTCAGGCTTAGTCAATCACATTCTACGCTAAATAAATTTTGCATCTACTCTTCCCAATAATTTTGTGCGTTCTGGCAGAAACGCTCATATTGCATATTCAGCAAAACAAACGCGTCCTGTTAGTAGATGAGCATCAGCCTGTTTTTGCGTGCGCAGTCCAGTTTGCGTACATCTTTATACGCTCAAACCTTTAGTAAATCAGACCCTTAGTGTTTGCGGCTCCATTAGATTTACCTCAGAAAGTAGAGAAACACTGATCAATCAAGACAAAAATGGATTTGTTTTGGTCGTTGAATTGGCGTCGATTAGGCTCCACAGCCAGATTTACAGACTTAAAGGTACAAAGAAAGACTTCAAATGTTCAAATCCTCTGTAGAACTATTTACTACTATTGCAGGCTAACTGAATTCAGTGTCACATTTCTTTTGTATGTATTTACTTCGAGGTTTCTGACAGAAAAAATCTGTGATATACACTGAGACAAAAGATGGAGTCACTGGACTCTGGCATCAGAAGGTTTTACTTGCAAGGAGTCAAGTCCATACAGTTGACTGACGAACACCAGGAAGTCTAAGTTCTTATAAAGGAATATAGATCACACAGTCCAAGTGTCCAAACATAATGATGTCCATCAAGTTCACCATTGGCTTCGGTATCCAAACACTCCCACCCACTCGACGGCCTGATCCTCCCCCAGGACAACAGGCCGCTCTGGTCCCAAACTGTATGGACAACAGGCAGATAGAGAAGAAATGGTAGACACGTCCTGGATGAATATGTCTACATATCCTGACCAAATACGTCATCGCCACCCATCCATGACTCCTGCTCTGGACACCTGGTGTTTACAGAGAAGAGTCTAATGTAATATTATATTATTCTGACAGTTTCTTTCGTCATTTCACCAGATTCTAATACATTGAATTCCCAACACTGAGGCTCTTTAAGGGCTTTTAACAGCTGATTAATTATTTGGCTTTTCCCTTTTACTCATGATCAGTCCTCATCGTCTTTTAAAAATCCACTATGGAGTTATTTGATTGGAGCTGGAACATAGCGCCCCCTATTGTCATGGATGTGTTTTTCCGCTGATCGGTCCAGTTCGGTCTGTTTTTTGGTCTCCAGTGTTCTTTACCAACCAACATCCTGCTGTTTACCATGAGTTTTCCCGGTAAATACTGAGTCTGTAAAAGAAAGTGTTCCTGAAGGAAACGCTGCAGAGAACCTCCTCAGATCCTCAGTTGAGTCTTGAACTTGTGGTTGTGGGGTCTCAAAGTTTTTAGATGTGGTTTTGGTTCAGTGTCTGAAATCAGGTCTGTGGTTCCAACGTGAATGCATTAATTTGAAGGGTTTTTTTTGTCTTAAACAAGAACATGAATGTTTATTTGCCCCTAAAATCAATCTGATTTCCACTGAATCCACTGCTTTAGTTTGTTCAAGCTGTAATTCCACTGACGGCCACTAGATGCTGCTGTAAAAAGCCCTGACTCTTATTCACTTGGTTTTATTTGGACCCTCTGATCAGTGATCTGGTCCCTCTGTAAACTACTGATCCATTAAGAATATTTTAAGATAATTGGAAACATTGACAGATGAGGACTTCAGAGCTTCTGTTTATTGAATAAAACAATCGCAGGACTGTGCGACTGCATTCTGCACATTTGTTTATTGTTTTACAGTCAGTAAACTAGCATTAACATCAGATCACCCTCATCTGCCAGCAGCCCCTCCCCTTTTTGTCCAAATATGGCCACTTCTGGCTCCAATCAGCAACATGGTGATGCCCAAAGCAAATTACTGACAGTAGAACCTAATGGATGATGTCACTGTGGCTCCGCCCATTTCTTGCGCACAGTTATGGATTGAAATCATATGACACTGGCCCATTTATAACATTATAGTTTGATTATATTTCTGCTTCTAAAATCATAAAAGCACAACATACGATGAGTAGATCTGTGTGAGAACGGACGAAAATGTCGATAAACACCATAAAGTATCAAATTCATAAAAGAGGACACAAAAACCCCTGAAGTCTCTGATTTCATGGTTTATTTGCTTAATTTTCCTTATTTGTAATTAATTTTGTGAATGAAGCAACAAAATTAAACAGAAAAAGATGAAAACCTCAGTACATCCTGGTTCTACAGCTGAAATATATGTTATGTATTAACATATTCTTGACATCACTGCCTCCGTGGTCGTGTCATTAACCCTTCGTTACCACAGACCTTATTTTGTTCAATGATCCTCGAATTAGATAAAAAAAACCTCAAATCCAACGTTCGGGTTAATCTGCAGCGTCTGATCGGATCCGACCAGAAGCACTTGAACTCATCACTGTCGTCATCTCTTAATTTAAATGTTTTTTTGTGTTTTTTTTCCATGTTTCCTTCACTTCACACATGAATGCAAAACGCCAGGACATGTTTGTGTTTTTTACTGGTCGGTCTTTCTATGAATGTGCTGCCAGTTTGTTTAATGCAACACTTTATCCTCGAATGCATCATGAACTTTACTTTCTGACTGAATTTAGCAACATTGAGACCAAAGAAATACTGGCGAGTCCTTACTATTTCTTTGTGGCTGCATGTGCACGGCCGGCGTTCACCGAGTAATAAACCACATCCTTTAACTGTGGGCGGAGCCGAGGATGGCGGCGTCTCATTGATATTTCTTGCATCTTGTAACTAACATCCTAGTGACTTGTGGTTTTTCATTGAAGTAGACGTCCTGTAACTGAAACAACCTCTATTTAGTGAAACATACGGACATTTATCGGTAAAACAGAGCATGTTCTTAAATGATCCGGTGGCTTTTCAGTGGTTGGTTTTCTGCGACAGTGTACGACGATGCATTGTCCGTCAGTTTGAAACTTAGAGTAACTTTAATTATTGATACGACTAACGATGGAACTGTCGTAAATACTGTTGAACATTCTCCTTTGGGTTCTTTTTCTAGCTCAGATAGGACTTTTCACTAGACAAAGCCATATTGTTTAGATCGCAATAATTAAAATGATAAAAAGAGAATATTTCAACATGTTTGTTTTCTGTAAAAACTCGAGAAAAGTTATTTGCATTTATGTGTTTGTACGTCCGGACCATTCTTGTATCTTTCATGTTTACTAAAGTACATGCAGAGATGATGATGTAGAAAAAACAAGCCATTGTTGTCAGTGTCGATGTTTGGACGATGTTACTGTAAGTGTGTGTTTCTATGTGTGTGTCTGTGTGTCCGTGACGTCACTAGTCCTGCTTTATACACGTTAATGTGTCTTTGAATACGTCTGTGCACATGCAGACGAAAATATATACTTAACACATTCCTTTAAGATGTTGAGCATGTAGATGTAAAGAAGAACACGCCAAAAGTCAAAAGACTGAAACACACGCAACAGAACCTGTGGGGTGGATCCAGAACCGGACCGGTCTGTGGGTGGTCTTCATTGTCTGGGGGAGGGGTTTACGAAGGCCGAGGTCACACAGGAGGCGGAGTTTAGACTGGAAAACCAAAAACAGCATCGATAGGAAGCATAAGACGACCATGAGGAGAGAGGATGGAGGTTTAGATCCACAGCCGGAGGCCAAATCCATGACTAAATACTCCCAGGAACCCGTCACAGATTGGTCATTACAGCTGTCAATCACAGGTTTAAGCCCCACCTCTCTGAAGTCAGTCAGCGGTACTCCAACAGATGAATTAAACACTGATCTGTTCGATACAAACACCTTAAACGTAAAGACGCGATCAGTGACAGAACACACGTCCAGGTCATCATCCATGAATCTGATTGGCTGGAAAGATGTCACATGAGGAGGGATGCATTCAAGGACCGTCCAGATCATGTTCATTCTACAAACACTAATGGTGTTAAAACGGTCCAACTGTTGACCTCGTCATGTTTTAACGACTTTAAACTTATGTGTAAAGTTCAGGTTTTCTCACTGTCTGTGTCAGATTATTTGAATAAAATGCTAGTGTTCCATTTGTGAACATATTAAACCTGAAAGATGAAACCAAACCATGATAATTGCGATGTTTGGTCTCAACGCCTCCTTTGTGATCTAGGTCTTAAAACGTGGACGTTCATGGTTCAAAACTTTTCAAGGTAACAGGGAAGAAATAGGGACGGTGCAATGAAACCCCACTGAAACAGTGGTTTCACTAATATTCAGTGTCAAATATCCTGTGTTTACAACATGAACTTGAGTTTATTTGTGTGCGTTCAGATCCGTCGACCGTCGGATTCACCCTCACGTCCTGTTTCATCGTCAGCTCGTGGATTGAGGCGAGCCGGGGTTTGTCAGAGACAAGGATCTTGAACCCCCGACGAGGCTTAATTCGTCATCGTCTGTGTGAATAGACTCGTGTCGAGGCGTCACAGCTTGTGAACTGCCTTTGAAAAGGGCTATAAAAAACATGTCATTGAACGCATCAGTCCGTCTGGCGCTTGTCCGCGTCATGTTCAGTCCTTCTGCTTGCATGAGATTCTTCAGTGTTTGTGGAGCGACGTGCATTTTCAGTTTTTGTGTAAAAAGTAGGGCTTTAGACAATAAGGGTTCTTTTAATGGGGTTTAAAACTATATAGAAATGAAGACGTGGGCGCTGAAAGGCCACGAAGACATGAAACAGCTGGAAAACACCACCGTCACGACGAAAGCTGGACGATCCCAGCATCTTCTGTTGTTGTGAGCCTTCAAAACAGACTTAAACTGCCCTTAAACAGATCTAAACTGCCCTTAAACAGATCTAAACTGTCTTTAAACAGAGGTAAACTACCCTTAAACAGATCTAAACTGCCCTTAAGCTACCCCAACCAGACTTAAACTGCCCTTAAACAGACCTAAACAGACTTAAACTGCCCTTAAACAGACTTAAGCTACCCTAAACAGAGTTAAACTGCCCTTAAACAGACTTAAGCTGCCCTTAAACAAATTAAGCTGCCCTTAAACAGACCTAAGCAGACTTAAACTGCCCTTAAACTACCCTAACCAGACTTAAACTGCCCTTAAACAGACCTAAGCAGACTTAAACTGCCCGTAAACAGACTTAAACTGCCCTTAAACAGACCTAAGCAGACTTAAACTGCCCTTAAACTGCCCTTAAACAGCCCTTAAACAGACTTAAACTGCCCTTAAACAGACCTAAGCAGACTTAAACTGCCCTTAAAATGCCCTTAAACAGACTTAAACTGCCCTTAAACAGCCCTTAAACAGACTTAAACTGCCCTTAAACAGACCTAAACAGACAAACTGCCCTTAAACAGACTTAAACTGCCCTAAAACAGACCTAAATAGACTTAAACTGCCCTTAAACAGACTTAAACTGCCCTTAAACAGACCTAAGCAGACTTAAACTGCCCTTAAACAGACTTA
>JAPQRP010000002.1:6154680-6167352 GCA_037367295.1 Apogon hyalosoma
CGCCGGGCGAGTTACGCCACTATCTGCCAATGGATCATGGATGCCTGGGCTAAGGTATCAGGCTCAAGTGTCGTCCCAGCTGACTTTTGTTTCGCTTAATGCGCCTTATAATCCGGTGCGCTTTATAGTCCAAAAATACGGTAGTTCATTGTGATAGAATATAAGAGTTCAGATCCAAGAGCCACATGATTCTCCTCCTTTTACTTTAAGGTGTGTCTGATTTTAAGTGACCCATGTGCTCAGATATTTACTACTTAGTGTTTTCAGTCATAATTGGTGTCATTTAGATTTAGATCATCCTTTAAATTCATCTGCTATGGACTCAGGGACATCAATACCTTAAAACAGGAAGTCTTTAGTAGAGATTAAAAAACTATTCACTCAATCAGCGAGTGGTTTGAGTCTGAAAATAGTCAAAACTGTCTGTTATTGTTTGAGTTTGAATTGTGATCTTTATTTAGTTTAGTTGTGTCTTCATATGAGAGAAAACAGTTAATTGTCCAGATTTGACAGGTTTATATACAATTAAAGTACATTTAATACATATAAATGAAGACATACATCCATTACATGGAATATTAAAAGTATGAAGTTAGTGGTTTTGACATGAACCACCGAGGGTTAAACTAATACTGGAGTGAATGGTTTAGTAGTACTGATAATGTCCTCAGATGTTCTTTCAAAGCTCAGTTAGACTTGATGGAGATGAGGAACTGGATTAAACTAATACCTGGAAACCCCACATCAACCCAGTTTGAACCTGGGGTTTCCTCAGCTCAGCCTCTGATTGGCTGATGTCCTGGATCAGCTGACAGTGTGTCAGGTCAGCAGATGGCCTTTGGATGTGGACAGGTGTGGAGGACGGTTCATGGGTTTAATTGGTTCTGGTTGTTTTGGTCCAACTCATGTCTCCTGTTTGTGTTTTTATTGTCATCCTTTTTCTGTTCAAACTCTATAGCTTTAAAGCCAAACAATTATTCATTTTTTACCCAATTTAGAATGCTCTTTATTATCTAAAGTTACTATGTGCAACTGCGTACGTTCCAAAAACCTCAAGGATTTTGAATAGATGCACCTAACTTGCTCTGTTTAGAGCTCTTTCTAGAACGCATCGTTTTTGGACCCCAGAACATGAATGTTCATGAGTCAATGATTGACATCCCGGCCAGCCAATCGTGTGATTAGTTTGATGTTGCCAGAGCAACTTGCCAGGTTTGCCATCAGCATGACTCCCGCTGGAAGGCACACTTGGAGAACGACTGTGTTAGCCACATTAGCAATGAACTAGTCTATGATAGCAAACAGAATCGCGTAATAACACGATCATACTGAGTGAATCCAAACACGTATTCCTTCCTCCGAGCGTAGGCACATTTTACTGTAGTTCCAAACATGGACAGAATCTGGCTAACTCCAGACACTGCTTTAGCTGCTGTAGTACTAAACCACAATCAAAAATCATTTGCTGCCATTGTTAAAGAATATAAAGTGGGATGAGAGCAGGACAACAGCAGAGAGAAACTGTGACCGTAAACTGTGGAACCACATCACCGTTGACAAATATCACTGTCTAAATATTATTTTAATAAGTATTTATGTGCATTGAGTTGGTTTAGAAGTTGATGATTGCATCAGTTGATTATATTCAACCGCTTTTAGCTCCATCAGAGTTATTGAAGCAGTGCATTTTTCTCTTGATAGGAGGGAACTTGGAGTGATTGACAGGGTTGGGGGGCAACTGGGTCATTGACATAGATTTCTGGGAAGAATCACAACAGCTCATTTTAATGCATGTTTATGGTCAGAGGGGGCCAACAAAAAAAATTACCAGACTTTTTTTTTTTTTTGCCTTCTAAAACGTTCCCCTTGATGGACAATGCTATATTTGAGGTTATATAGAGTGAAAAAAGTATAATAGTTGGGCCTTAATTAATGCGTTGTTTGTGAGGAACCACCAAGATTTTTGGTCCTTTGTGTCTAAACACATCAGGCTGGATCAGATCCATTCTTTTATCCCAGTGGTTCTGAACTGGTCTGGGTTCTGGACGCACTATCACCCCTCAATGACCAGACCAGACCCTCATTAGTAACAGTTAATCAGATGTTGTGTTTGAACCGTAGATAATCCAGAATATGACCGTCTGAAAACACAGAGCAGTTTAATGATGACTCAAACTGACTAGGAGGTGCAGACCACACATATGGAAATATTCTCTTTAACCTTAAATTAGGTCCATTTGAACCAGAACTACAGTTAAAATTCAAAGTTCATTCAGTCAGTTGTTGAATTAAACTCACTGAGGTTTTAGTCCAATGGGGGTAAAGCCAGCTCTGATGGAGTCACTGTCAGTCCTGAGTTTATCCATCATATGAATTCAAACTGTTGGTTCTTTTATTCTGTTTAATGTCTGATGTTAATTATCATTACAGTGCATTGCTGCCCCCTACTGTTGGGGAGTGTGAATGGACGAGGCTCAGATCCATCAAATTAAAACACAGGGTTGGTTTATTAACACTAGTTTAACCCAGATAAAGGCCCAAAGACCCACTGAACAGGGGTTTGGACCCACTTTAGGGTCAGGACCCACCAGTTGAGACCCAGTGGTTTAGAGGGTGGGTGTGGTTTAGCTGTTTTTTAATGTGCTTGGACCTGGGTGGATGGTTCTTAAAGGGCCATTCTGTGCATCCACCCTCACTATGCTCACATTCCTTCTCAGTCAGAGTGCACGAATGCTGAAGTACCTCTGAAATACCTTTGAAGTCCTGCTCATTTCATACATTTGAACCTGCTTTGTTGGTCTGATGTGAATGTTTCTACCTCTGAGGCAGATGTTGTTTTGCCGTAGAATGAAGACAGACCAGTACAGACTTGAAACCTGTTGAAAATGGGGTTTGTTGAGTCTGAAGAGCTGGCAGTCGATGCAGCGGTTGGAGGTGTACATGGCCCAACCACTATAAGAAACTGAGGAGAAAGCGTTAACACAGTGATGTGTTCAGGGCCGGTTGATACAAACGTGTTCAGAGTTGACCTTCAGATGTAGAACCTCAGTTGAACAAACTGGAAAGTTCAGGACCAATAAGATGGACTCCATCGATGGTTATTTTATCGGAAAGGTCATTCATGAACCTGGAAATGTGTCCGTTTAGATAGTTAACTATTGTACAAATGAGCATCAACTACAGCTGGGTGATGTGGAATAAATATCATATTGCAATAACTTTAGTCATGTCAGATGATATCAATATGTATCACAATATAAATTAAGTCACTATTTGTGTCCAGCTGAAATTTACCGTTCCTCATACATTAGTTGTGAAGACATTGAAAGGTTATTTTGGATTTAAGTCTGATTGATTTTCTGTCAGAGGTTGAAGATGACAGATGAAGAACATTATCCAACTGTTTCAGATCAATAAAACAGTAAATAAACTATTTTACTTCAAATGGTCCATTTGATCAATTTAAATATGTTTTCTATGTTCTGTCATGAATAAAACATGACCACTAAAGATAAAAAAAAAATGTATTTTACCTCCATTTTTGACATGGATTGATTGGATGAATTGGATCAGCAGGTATTAGACAGTTCTACCAGTAGATGGTTTAGGTTAAAGGCAGACGTTTGGGTCTGAGGGTTAAAGATGGACTTTTGGGTCTGTAAGGGTTAAAGGCGGACGTTTGGGTCTTTAAGGGTTAATGAAGCAGGATGGTGTTTCAGTAGATGCTTTATTCTGATGCAGACTTTATGGTCCTGGTTTGAGATTGATCCACACCATGTTTGGTCAGAACCGGCACTGAGAGTCCAGATCTTTATCTATGAAAACACACTGAACAGATGCTTGTTTCTGTGTCAGACCCAGATGGGACATTGAACACCTCACGGTTCTTCTGTTTCTGACATCATGATCCAGGAACCAGGTCAGAGGCTGTGTTTAACCTCATTTGTACTTTGGTCTGATGTTGGATCTGACCACTGTCCAATCAGGATGCTCCGATGATCCGTCATCACAGGGAGTCGACATGTGTGACATGAACAAGAATCTGACACTGTTGTATTTAGAGTTAAAGAATGAGTGTGTTATGTTTTGATGTCATGGATGGTTTACAGAGAACATTCACGTCTAGATTTCATTATCATCTCTGCACCGTTCATGGTCCACTGTGGACCTGGTCTTAATCGTCTCCGTACTGTTGATGGTCCACTGTGGACCTAGTGTTAATCGTCTCTGTACCGTTGATGGTCCACTGTGGACCTGGTCTTAATCGTCTCCGTACTGTTGATGGTCCACTGTGGACCTAGTGTTAATCGTCTCCGTACCGTTGATGGTCCACTGCGGACCTGGTCTTAATCGTCTCCGTACCGTTAATGGTCCACCTGGTCTTAATCATCTCCGTACCGTTGATGGTCCACTGTGGACCTGGTCTTAATCGTCTCCGTACCATTGATGGTCCACTGTGGACCTTGTCTTAATCGTCTCCGTACTGTTGATGGTCCACTGTGGACCTGGTCTTTACGTCAGGGTTTATAGATGGGTTGGACAGGGAGGGGTTAAATTCTGCTCAGTTTCAAACGTTCTTAAATTTTAAACATTTATTAGGCCTGAGCCAAATAACGTGGCGCAGGGCCTATTAAGTCTGCAGTGGGCGCATGAGGACGAACACGCCAGTGACACGGTCACCTTTCACTACTGTCACCACTCACAAATACATTCACATTCATGGCACTCATACCTTTCTGAGCATGTGCATATCATGCACACAAACCGCATACTTACTCCTGCTTAGAATGAATGGGAGTCAATGGGCCACGCCCCATGGGGGTCGGTCACATGAGTGTAAGTGCACAACATGTGACATTGGAGCCACAGTGACGTGGGGGAGTTCCAGACTTTTCAAATAAGGCCAGATACGTGGTTGTCATTTAAACAGATATATTGTTCCTGCTCAGATTATTATTATTTTTATTACTTTTTATTTATTTATTTTTCTCCTGCTCTTTGAGCTCAAATTTCACTCCCTAAACATGCATGAAAACTCACCAAATTTTGCACAAAACTCAGAAGGGTGAAAAATTGTATTTACATGTAGGTTACGTAGATGTCGGTAAGAAAATGTTGCAACAGCGCCCCCTTGAAAACTGAAAATACATTGTGCCAATGGGAGCACATCCGACACAAAGTTCGTCGTAAAGCTATGAAAATTGGTACACAGATTCATTGTCGGGAGACAAACAAAAAATAGTATGGCCATGTCCCTAAATAAACCGGAAGTCTGCCATGTTGGATTGAAATTTCAAAAATGCTGAGTCAGCGTTTTTGCTGTCATCGTATTTTAACTATCTCCTCCTTGGCCATTTGTCCAAATGAGCTCAAAATCGGTGTACAGTATCTAGACAAGTGGGGGATCAAAAGTTATTCGATTTGTTGGGATTGGTGAAACCGTTTTTGTGTGACGTGGTCGCAAAAATTTGCAAGTTTTTTTTTCTTTCAAAAATGTACCATCGCAAAAATTGCTTCAGTTTGGACATACAATCACCGATTTGGCTCAAATTTGACTCAGACTTCTACCTCCCAGGTCTAGACCCATTTATCGGAAGAAATTTAGATTTCACACTATAGCACACCCTATATAGTTATATAAAGCCGTGTGTGTCTCACAGAATGTCGGCTCCAGCCCATGACACAGTGTCCTCTCGCTGTCAGGTTGCATCGGCGGTCGCGTGGGGAGGCGGTAGCTAGGGAGGGCGAGGGCCTTGACACCGCTTGCGGTTTTTATTGTACTTAAATTCAAACTCCCATCTGTATCAATAACAGTATTAAAGTCTGATACACAAGGTTTGAGTCCCAGAATTAAACATATGAGATTAATGAGGTTTATTTGTTTAATATAGTACAATGCACAGTCCCATGTATTATTGGACCTGTGGCCAATAGTGAAATAGAAACAAATGACACAGTGCAGCAGATCAATAAAGTCTATATAAATATAAATGCATTGCAGATGTGTTTATGGTGCATAGTGTGCACAGATATGGTGTAGATTTTAAATTCAACACTTTGTGTTTGGGAGTCATAAATACAGGTATGGAAACGTTAGCGTTGGCAGTGAAGAAGAAAAAATATAAGAGCTCAAAGCAGAATGGTCTAATCCAGTGGTTCTGAACTGGTCTGGTTGTGGACCCACTATCGCCCCTCAATGACCAGACCAGACCCAGAGGTCCGGGGCAGCCCAGACACATCCACCAGCTCCAGAGGAACCCAGAGGAGTTCCCAGACCACAGATAGAATCCGTCCAGCGTGTCCTAGGTTGGTCTGGTACGGGTCCCCCAGTTGAAATAGAACCCATGGGGATCACTCCCCTTACATTGTCCATGCACACATGACTGATGCCTGTCAGACTACCATTGGTAGAATGTCTGTGGGCCCATCACAGAACACGAAAATGGAGACTTACCAAAATATCCACTTTGGCCAGAGTTTTTAGAAACCACTGTTTTTCAGTGGGCGTGGCCATCATCATGTAAACAATTGGCACAAATGCAGAGAAAAATCTGTCCCAACGCTGGGACGGGGTCCGTGAAGTGGACACAGATCTGGATATGTGACAGTAGTGATGCATTCAGGGTCATTTGAGGAGTTTAAATGTTTGAATCCATGCACAAAACAGAGGAATTTAAATATTGGTAATGTCTCAAGTTTAGTGTGAAAGTGGTTGGATTTAAAATGTAATGTATTTTACATGATGCGTTCAGGTGTCCACAACTCAGTCTGGAAAAAAAACATAGTTAGTGACACTCAGCTGATATGGACTGAACAGTCCTCCAGCGCATGCACAGCTGTTAGATGATGCTTAAGTCCTTGAATGTGTTCTGGTGTCCTCTCTTAAACGTGTCCTGGAATGTGTCCTGGTGTCTTTAATTGTGTCCTTAAAATGTGTCTTTGAATATGTCCTTGAACTTGTCGTGGCGTCTAACGCTGCTGTCCTCCTCAGACACTTCCAGTCGACCAAAGAAATGGTGATGGAGAAGCCAAGTGCCCAGCTGGTCGGGCGAGAGTTTGTCCGACAGTATTACACACTCCTGAACCAGGCTCCTGACTACCTGCACAGGTACACCTGTGTGTTTGTATGTGTGTGTGTGTTTGTATGTGTGTGTGTGTTTGTATGTGTGTGTGTGTGTATGTGTGTGTGTGTTTGTATGTGTGTGTGTGTTTGTATGTGTGTCTGTGTTTGTATGTGTGTGTGTCTGTATGTGTGTGTGTGTGTGTCTGAGTGTTTGTCTGTCTCTGTGTGTGTCTGGTTGTATGTGTGTGTGTGTGTCTGTCACTCTGTCTGTGTGTGTGTGTGTGTGTGTGTGTGTGTGTGTGTGTGTGTGTGTGTGTGTCTGTCCGTGTGTCTTGTCTGTGTGTCTGTCAGTCTGTGTGTGTGTGTCTGTCATTCTGTCTGTGTTTGTGTGTGTCTGTCTGTGTCTGTCAATGACCCGTATGTTTCTTTGCAGGTTTTATGGAAAGAACTCGTCCTACGTTCACGGTGGCCTGGATGGTAACGGCAAACCAGCAGAGGCCGTTTACGGACAGTCTGTGAGTAAATATCCTGTTGTTGTGTCCCATCATGCATTGGTTCAGTGTCTCCCAGGCCTTTATCCTGCAGATGTGGACCTAATCTCAGCCCACAGACCAGACTAGTGTTTGAACATAATGAGCAAATGGACTCCACCTTAAATACAATTCGCCTAAATACAAACACGATCCATGATACTGTGAGTCTCACCACGGTGTTAATGTGATGGAATGAAGCGGCTTAAATCAGATTGGTCTGATATGTGATGGTGAAGGACAGGACAGACTAGAGCGGGAAATTAATCTGTACTCACCACAATAAAGTCAAAAGAACTGTACATATTTACAGAATTAAATTAAAACAGGTTTAATGCAGTGTAATGTTCAGCAGGCCTTTGGTTTGGCCCTCAGTCAACATCTGGCTGAAGGGATATTGGAATTGTTTTGTCTGCTGTCCATTCAACAACATAATCCCATTATCTGAAGAACTCCTTCAGATTTCTGCTCCACATTTAGAAGTGAATAAGATAGTGCATCCACACATCATCATCATAATATTAAGGAGCAGAATGTGAAATGGTGGATTTTATTTTTCTTGAACTCATCTGACTCCTACTTCTCCTCTCCCCTTACTCCTCCTCTCGTCCAGGAGATCCATAAGAGGGTGATGGCTCTGAGTTTCCGCGACTGTCACACGAAGATCCGGCATGTGGATGCCCACGCCACGCTGAACGAGGGCGTGGTTGTCCAGGTGATGGGCGAGCTGTCCAATAACATGCAGCCAATGAGGAAGTTCATGCAGACCTTCGTCCTGGCTCCAGAGGTATGAGATGAAGGGCAGAACAGGACAAATAAGACAGAAGATGTTGAGCTGGACCATCAGACAGATAGTTCAACAGTCACAAGTCCACCATGGCCCCGTTATTAGAACAGATGACACAACAGCAAGAGAAGAAAGGACAAGAAAAACATGTGCAGCATAAAGACAAACAAATAAAAATAAGACTATAGGTTAAATACATATTTACATAAGAGGTTAGAGTTTGTAGAAGGAATGAATAACGAATCCATTGGAACAGTACGCAAAATAAAAAAAAGCATAAGTCCAATCCATTATTATTATTATTATTTTAATTATTATGATTATCACTGTAATTCTAATTTTGTGTCCTTCTGACCATGGTAGTTTTTTCTCTGGTGTTGACACTAAAACTTTAAATGACCTTTGACCTGTTCTTGTCTTTCTCCTTCAGGGAACAGTCGCAAACAAATTCTACGTCCACAACGACGTGTTTCGTTACCAGGATGAGGTTTTCGGTGACTCTGACTCTGAGCCTCCTGAAGGTAAAGGCTGTGGTTCTACTAGACTGAGAGGTTATGGTCCAGTTCAGAGTCCGCTCAGTGGTTTTAGTTGTTTCATCAGATGACACCTGGTCTGTTCATGTTTCAGAGTCTGAGGACGAGGTGGAGGAGATTGAGGAGAGAGTTCCTTCTCCTGATGTGGCTGCAGAGGAGTCGGCGCCGTTCTACGACCCGACGGCCTGGTACGACCGCGCCCAAATCTACCAGGCCCTGTTTGTAATTCATTTAATGACCAACGTGTTGGACATGTTCAGGCTGACTCCCAGCTCCCATCATGCTTTGCCCAACACAGTCTGACCAATGGGCTGTTGGATTCAATAAATGTTAGGAAAATGGCGTCCGAGGTGGCGTTCTCAGGGGTAAAGGCGCTGATGATCGTTTCCTGTCGTGTGCTTCCAGCTCAGAGCCAGCAGTAACTGTGGACGAGGAGGAGGCTGTGACCGCCACCCCAGAACCAGAACCTGAGGCGGAGAAGGAGGCTGAGGCTGCCGCAGAGCTGAAACCTGAACCCACACCAGAGACGCAAACAGAGACGCACACATCCGACGACCAGACAGAGAAAAGCCCTGCTTCTGCCCCGCCCACCGCAGAACCCACCGCTGAACCCGCCTCCACCACCTCCGAGGAGAACAGGGTACGTCTGAGCTCTGATAGAACCTCAGTGTAAATGAACAGACGTGAGCAAGTCCTGAACCTCTCGTTTGTCCTGTAGCCATTCTCCTGGGCATCGGTCACCAGTAAGAACCTCCCCCCCAGCGGAGCCGTCCCTGTCTCAGGAATCCCCCCCCATGTCGTCAAAGCCACTCCCACAGCTCCGGTAGGTCGACCGACACTAGACAGAACCATTGACCCAGGAACAGGGTTCAGTAACGGAATGACATAAAACTAAATAAACATGACTGTTGTGTCAAAGGCTGACTTGAATGCCTTCGACACCGGTACGGTTAAGGTTTGGACCACGGTCAACGTTTATTTTCCACGCATTAACTTTCACTGAAGAAGAATCAAACAAAACCATTAAACAGACAGCCCTGAACGACACACTAACATGGTCAGGACAGACCTCCCCCGCCCCCTGTCACGACAGACAGACACACGCCCCTGGTGGCTGAAGTGAGTTTTCATTGTATGTTTGTTTCAGCCGAGGGCGGAGGTGAAGGCAGAGACTCAGACACCCACACAGAGACCACAGAGGGACCAGAGGCCGAGGGAGCAGAGGCCTGGGGGGGCCCCGGCAGTCCACAGAGGCCCCAGACCAGGTAGGACCGAGTCTAGGGTGGGGGGTCGGGGTGTGACGTATGGCGTCGCAGCCTAACCCGCTGTTTGTCTTCCAGTCCGAGAGGGCGAGCAGGGCGAGTCTGAGGGTCGCAGGGTGGTCCGGTACCCCGACGCCCACCAGCTGTTTGTAGGAAACGTCCCCCACGACGTCGACAAGACAGAGCTCAAGGAGTTCTTTGAACGTAAGGCAGTCTGTTGTCATGGAAACAGAGGATGGCGTTTGGTTTGGCATTGAATACTGTTGATCTGTCAGTGTTTCTAACCGCTGCCCCCTCCCCTCCAGAGTACGGTACAGTGTTGGAGCTGAGGATCAACAGCGGAGGGAAACTTCCAAACTTTGGATTCGTGGTCTTCGACGACTCTGAGCCCGTACAGAAGATCCTCAGTAACCGGGTGAGAACCTACAGGAATCAATCACTGATATTCCAATAATGTACAGTCACCCACATGGAGACGAGTGGGACGGAACTGATGATGATGGTGAAGAAGGGTGGATGCATGGTCAACAGATGATGACAATGGCAGCGTTAGTGATGCTGATGAAGGGTGGGAATGTGGTCAACAGATGATGATGATGGTGACAGTGATGATGATGTCGGTTTTAAATAAGGGGGGTACAGACATTAACTCCTCCCTCTCATCCTCAGCCCATTAAGTTCCGTGGTGACGTGCGTCTGAACGTGGAGGAGAAGAAGACTCGGTCAGCCAGAGAGGGCGACAGGCGGGACGTGAGGCCCCGCGGCCCTGGGGGCCCTGGCGGTCCCAGGGAGCGAATAGGAGGAGGCGGCGGCCCCCGAGGTCCCCCCGCCCGCGGAGGCATGGCACAAAAACCCAGCTTCGGCTCAGGACGGGGGGCAGGGCCCAGCGAGGGCCGCTACTCCGCCCAGCGCCAATGAGGGGCCCCGAACCTGAGTTAGATGATGACGACTTCCTTCCGATTCACTGCAGCAGAAACCGATTGGACTAAATCAAACCGCTGTCAGGACGCCACAGGGGGGCGTGTCATGTGACCCGCCGTGGCCTCCTCATTGGTCTCCCCGGTGCATCATCCTCCGCTGACAGACTCACGTGGGGTGGGGGTTTGGTTCAGCCTCCACCAGCTCCTGCTGAGTCCAATGAAGATGGCCCCTCCTCTAATCCTGCCCCTCCTAACTCCTCCCCCTTTAACTCCTCCCCTTCACCTGCTGCTTCTCCTGAGGAACCTGAATGTCACCCCCCCACACACATGTATTACCTGGACTTTGTCTTTTTTTGTTTTTTTTTTTTTTTGTTTTTCATGCTGAACTTGAATTTATTAAACAAATTTAAAACATGCAAACACAAAAAGGGTAAATACTACTTGAATTGGGGCTGAAAAACCCAGAGGTTAGTTTGTTTTTCGCGTTCTCTCCCTGTTTCTTAAAGGAACGTGTACTTTACTGCTTGGGCAATCCTGTGTATTGCTGCCACCGTTGTATCTAGCGATGGATGGGTCTTATCTTTGTATTCTATCAGGTCAGGAGCTGAACTCTAGTGGTTTTATTTGAGTAATGTCGGCTGTCATATGTGGATCCACCGTCTGAACGGAGCACGTCTCAGATCATGTATCAAATCCTGTTTGGCTTCTTTTACCGATGCACTTCATTTGTCATCATGTTTAAGAGCTCACCTGCCGATGAGAGAACTAAATTAAAGTGATTTACTGTTTTAAACGTGACTCAGACTCATTCTTCTGGGTTTGGACGCACTTTTACTGACGAACAAAAACCTGGAAAAGTGTTGAAATCCAGACATTAACAAACGTGTGAGTGGAATAAGAGCTGAAGAACCTCTGGTGTCATAGACGTCCTTTCATCATCTGAACGCAGAATGTGCACAGGACCGCACTAACTCCAATAACATCATACAGGGAAGGCGCACATCTTAATACTGCCCCATTAATACACAAGGTGCTTTACAGGGCAGAAAATTATATTAAAATCATAGGGAATAGAACATTAAACAAAAGGAAATTGCAGAAATAAGTAAATTAAAACATCAACTTCAGCCATAAACACAAATACTTAAGTCCTGCCATATTTTAACCCTTTAAATGACATGTTTGTAATGGAAACAAAATAAACTAAGCTTTTCTGTAATATTCTACATATAAAAAATCAGATTTTTAAATTTGTATGTCGGTGTTTAACCCAACATTGGTTCACATGTTTTCCTAGTGCGTTGACCTGTGGAACCACAGGTCATATTTCTACTGATATGTAGGGACTGAAGTCAGTATATGCATCGTTCTTGTTTTTAACTTCATTTCCCATCACGCAGTGTTGTACTACACGTCTCGTCAACCGTCATGGCCATAGTAACGTGATTGTAAGACTATTATATTAAAATGAAAAATGTCTACCAGAATATTGGTCCGATCAACTTAGAAATATTTAATGTGTAATGGAAGTATTCAACAACTGTAGGAACCAAAGTGGACAGAAGAACACACACACA
>JAPQRP010000002.1:6263173-6273826 GCA_037367295.1 Apogon hyalosoma
GTCCAGGCCTGTTTCATGAGTTTGTTTTTTAAAATAATTCTGTTGAACCAAAATTCAAAAGCAATGTCTGATTTTCATTGGTTCATTTTTGTGGAATTTTTATTTATTACTTTTGTCAGATTCAAGATATTTCTGTGGCCATTGTGGGTTTTTCTTTGATTAACAGAGGGAACCAACTATTCTGACCATGTGTGTATGTGTGTGTGTTGTGTGTGTATATACAAGAGAAAAAAGAAAAAAAAAGTTATTTTTATGTAGGTGTATGAGGATGGTGAAATCGTCAGAGAGATGAACTTGGTCCAAAAGAGCAGCAGAAACAGACCTGAAAGCGTCTATCCTTTCCAAATAAATCAAATACAGTATGTGAATATATACTGTAGGAGTTCAACAGTCACACTGACCAAGTACATTATGTCCAAACCTATATCTGACCTCAGATCAGTTGACTGACATGGTCGATCATATCCGGATGCTTCTTCATCTGATTCTCACCTGGATGTGATCTGATCTTTGTAAATGCATGTTGTTACAGGCCTGAGGTCAACGACCTGGAGCTCCTGCAGGTTGGACTTAATGATGCTCCTGCTGTTAAAGCTCTGTAGGTGTTCAACAGGATCACAGATGGCTTTGACATATTCTGTGTTCAATTCTGTGTTCATTAAACCTTCACTGAGGCTGTGACCTCCATCAGACGCTGCACATGGACACAAATGAAAGAAGAACCCTGACATTCGCCTAAAGGACCATGAGTCTCTGTTCACTGGACACGACACTCACTGAGCTTTGAGGTTTGATGACGCCATCATGAATTATCTGAACCCTCAAAGACCTGGACCACTACCTAAAGTTTCAGCATCTGTTCTGAATTATTGTTCTGAGTGAAAACCTGAAACACTGATCACATCACCAGGCTTCAGTATGTTCATCAGCTTCTCTCAGATGTCACGTTTGGACATTCAGACTCCATGTGGACAAATTGTTATGTTCTGTTTGACAAATGACTGGTTTTGCATTGAAGTCCTGATAAAGTCATTTGTGCTCCAGGTTTCTCTGGTCTTATGTAATGATCTTTGTATTTACTCTGACCTTCGAGCAGACACATCATCTGTCGTCACAACTTGGTGGAAAAGACAGAGAGGACAGAATGTCATTGTTCAAACAGAATCTGCAGAAGCCCAGGACTCTCCACAGAATGATTTGTACTTTACATTTCCAACATTTCATGACACAATCACTTTTATGACTTGGGTGTTGAACTAAATTGTTTTAAGAAACCTGCAGATATTTTCAGTTGAGTTTGTGGAAAACAGAAAAATATACTGAAGTGAAACATAATGCGGATACAAATACGACCTAACATCATGTGGATGAAGACCAGGGTGAATTACACATTCAACTGTTGGACAAAGGAAGTGTGATGTAGCCCATTGTTGGGACCGTATGTGGACAAAAGGGTTAACTAAGCACTAACTTACTTTTTATCAACGACTGCAGTTTTCAGTCATTCAGTCAGTACCTAGTGGTTGTCAGCGGCATTACAGTTAACGTATGTCCATATTAGCTTTTTGTTTCCTATCCATTTGTTTTGGCACAAAACATACTCAGTTACAGTCAGGACCAGGTCACAGTTAAGACTTAAATAAAAAACACACACAACAAACAAAAACAGTCTTTATCCTTGAAAACGTATTCTGAAGTGTTTGACCTTCATGTCAGTTTTCATACTCCTCCTGAACCAGATTTGGGTCCAGACACAAACAGATGTGAATGTGCATCATTTGGGTTTTTCATTAGTTTTATTGTCAGACTCCATGCGTCTTCATATGTGATCATTTAAAGACCAGATCAAGCCGTATCTTTTCATGGAAGAGTTTCCTTATTCTACTGATCCCTGAGGTTTGATTAGTGGTCATTCTTTTACACACAGTGAAGACAGAAGGTCATATTTATGTTTTTTATTCTACGTTTAAAGGCCTGATCATCACTCCTATAGTTGTATATGGACGTAAATACAGACAGACTGGGGTAGAACCTCATTTCCATCCTGTTTCAGCCCAGTGGTCTTGTTTGTGTGTCTGTTTGTGTCGCTTTAAGGCTGATGTGTGTGTATGTGTGTGTGTGTGCGTGCGTGTGTGTGTGTGTGTGTGTGTGTGTGTGTGTGTGTGCGTGCGTGCATGTGTGTGTGTGATCTGATCTGCGTAGACAATGAAGGAATAATGAAACTGAACATATGAGTAAAGTCTGAGTTCAAATGAAATGGTAGAAACCTCAGCCTCTGGAACCAAACTGGGCTTTTGTTCCCGGATGGAAAATCCTGACAAATGGCAGAATGTGGATGTGAGACGACCTCTGACCTTGTCAAAGGCTGAGCGGCAGCCTGTGACTCCAGCTCCACCCCCAGGGTTGCATGCCAACCTGCCCATGATTGCAAACACGAAGCGGGTCGATGTTCCTCACAGGCACTTTGGATAAAACTGTGCAGCAAACACATAGTGCACGGGTCACCTGATCCGTACAAAATAAATGAGACGATGATGGGACGTGACACGGCAGCAGAAGAAATGTTTAGCTTCTCATGACATGAAGGCTAATGACTGCACATTAATAGAACACATCACAGTGACTTAACGTCCAGGGTAATGCAGATCAACGGGCCCAGGTTTGGACCTCGAGGCTCGTCCAAAATAGACCACAGAGCAGTTACATCACATGGTCTAAAGCCTCGGCCGACCCAACGGAGCACGCTCTGCTTCCACCGATCTATGAGGAGCTGAAGTCCAACCAGGAGGAGGTGGAGCCCAGGTCTGATCGGAATATTAATAATATTTCATTGATTATGGCCAAAAGCAGCGAGGAGTCATGCATCTGTGACCTCTGGTGTATTTATTGAAGAACATGGATGAACACCGGTCGATCTGTGAAGATCAGTGCAAATATTGATGCTACTTAGAGCAGATATTCAAGCAGCCAAATGGACTTTACTGTCTTTACATCTGACAGGTTCCTGCATCTTCTAACTTTTCATGTTCATGGATGAAGACAACTGCTTCTAGGGTGAAGGTGTATCCCTGTGTTAAGATGATCACCACATCTTCATTGCACTCTTCAGTGTAAACCATTTTCAAGCAACTAATTGTTAAATATGTATTTCACTGTGGGTCATGTGGAGGCTCAGCAGGTTTCAGGATGAAGATCTGCTCTAAAATGTGAGCAGTTTTTATCTGTTCATTCTGCTTTTTGACTGAAATCTTATGAAATGAAAGAGTGGTGCTGGTTCATGTACTGATGGAAAGACGGAAAACTGAACCATCTGAGCCACAGTCCAGTGGTTTGATGATCTACTAATAATGTAAATATGTATCCAAGACATTCAATACTCATTACTACAACTCCTGCTGCTCCCTCCACCAGTGAATTTCCCCATCGTGGGATCAATAAAGTTTCATCTATTTATATATCTGGACATGAAGGTTTTGGCTGTTTAACATGGCTGAAGAAAGGTCTCAGCTGAAGTAAATCCTAAACCAGCATCTGGACCAGTGTGAGGATCTTCTACTTGAGTTCAGAGTCCATCCTGGTCCTGGTTTTACCCTCAAATATGTCGACCCACACCTACTTCAACATCTTAACCCTTGACCTACTAACCGTATCAATATCCTGTAAAACATGGTGCAAAGTGTAGATTTCCACCTTTTCCAAGGTCTCAAAAAGCTCATCAGGACCATGTGAGGCTCTGAAGTGAATTATTAAATCCATCCTCAACACTGATTTGTCAAACATGTGGAGTTTCATCCTCTGAGCCGAAGACGTAGACCAAAAACATCTAAATAATCTACGTAGAAGTTTCTGAATTACAATAAAAAACCCAATGGTTCTGTGTGAGGTTCACTAGAGACAAACATCTGGTTAAATTCCAATGAATTCATCCATGTCTTCTTGAACTTTTCCTTTTGATGTTCATTGACAGAAAATGTTGATGAAACAGGATAAACTCAGTCATGTTCCTCACAGAAGCTTCAAGGTCTTGGAAAGTTAATTAATCCCATGTCCTGGTCTGGTTTTGGCTTTGGTTCTCTTTGGTGCTCTTCTGCCTCCACACATCACCCTGGACATCTATAATTCAGCTCCTCTCAGTTCTAATTGTCCAATTACTTGTGGTTTTCTGGGTCAAACCTGTTTTCTTCATAGTTAGAATCCCAGCAGTGATGTGGATTTATCGGTGCAAACATCTGCACAGCGGCGTCTCAGCGGCGTATTCGTCTAA
The DNA here is from genome assembly GCA_037367295.1 of Apogon hyalosoma. Lineage (NCBI taxonomy): Eukaryota > Metazoa > Chordata > Actinopteri > Kurtiformes > Apogonidae > Apogon > Apogon hyalosoma. Next base: position 6,267,438 of record JAPQRP010000002.1, read on the forward strand.
ATTACAGCAGCATTAGGCCGCTGACTTCTAGGCCCAGCTCGAGACATGTGTGGTTTATGAAAGCAGAAGTAATTGTTTTTGCTGCTCGTCCTCGGTGGCGTCTCACGGCCTCTTGCTCGTCGTATTGTCCTGTGACGGCCGGAGCCCAGCTGGATCCCCTGAGGCCTGAGAACAGATGCAGGAGGGGGCCGACATCAGCAGCCTCTGCCTTCTGCAAAATACAGGAAATGAAGCAGTTTATCCAGCCAGTCCTTCTGAGTCAACAGGACGCCCAGGCTCTTCATCTTCCTGTGTCTTCGCGCCTCGATGGACGCTCTAATATTCTATTTTGTGGTTTGTTCTGTTGTAGGTAAAGACTCTTCTCTGTATTTCTACATTTGTTTTTGGTGTAATGTTGGAATTAACATAACCGCAGGCATTCTGCTCTGTGGCTTTACTTTGTCATGTGTGGAGAAGCTGCAGAGCTCTTAAATAATGGATCCACACTTTAAACTATTACTGTCTGAAACATTAATAAAGAGCAGCAGCTCCCAAGCATCTTAATGAGAATAAATGGATTTATATGAGCGGAGCATTAAAGCACTGAAAGGGTTACTGAAATTTTAATCAGTGTTGACTTTATTTATTCTTTCAGTTTGATTCCAGTCTGAGTTTAGTGTAGAAGCTGAATGTCTGGATGGGCCATGCATGGGGTTATTTTAATTAACCAACGTCTAAACCCATGCCTGTTTATTCAACAAAAATTCAACATGCCACCTGTTTTTGTTGTAAAATATTCATAGTAAATGCTGCACAAGTGGTTGCTGATGGTGTGTTATTTTATTCAGAAGTTTTGTTCTTTCACAAATGATGCCAGATTGAGGATCATCTGGATGTACTTGACTAATTCTATCCACCACCTTAAAAAAACAGAGAAGAAACACATGAAACCTCCTTACACCAGGCTACAGCAAAGTACTTTAGTAAAACTGTCTCTGAAACATGTCTTTTCACACAGTAGAGTTCAGATTAGTTTCATTTTCCATATTTAGTTTAGTTTTTATTTAGTTATTTTAGATGTGAGAATCGCAGCTTCATCTGATTCACCTTAATACTATATAATTCCATGTACTTTGTGGAGTTTGTTTTGGGCTCATTAGTGCTGCATACATACATTCATTATCATTAGTAAGGCTTTGAATTTTAAGTAAACACAAACATAATCAATAAATAGAAACTGACAAACAATGTAGTCATCGATAAATATAACTAATTGTGATCGATAATGCACCGGTGCCATGCGACTCCCTGTACTGTGTTCTGATATTCCTCAGTATTTGATTTGGTGATAGTTTTGCATATGATCTGCCTCGTGTTGAAGTCTAAGGAGTTTTTGAGACGATGGCGTTGACATTTATCCACTCTGTTTCTTCTGCCTGAAGGTGAAAGTTTGTTGTGAAACTGAAGGACATTCTGCTCATAAATGGTTTTCCTTGATGCCAGCCTTGTGTAACTTCCTGGAATGGGTTCAAAGTGGGATCCAAGCCATGGTCCAGTTGGATCAGGACTGACCCAGAACCAAATGGATGGACTGAACGTCCAGACCAAACGACGTCATTGACCCCGTTTCCATCCACATTAATACTCTGATCAGTATCAGATTATTGATCATGTAAGCAGTATAATCTGATCTGTTTGATCAGATAACAACAGTAATGTGATTAGAATCAATTGGATTAACACACCTGGATTAGTCCTAGTCCTCCCATGTCTTCATGCACATAAACAGGTTCATCTGATTGATTTAACATCTGAACAGAATGTACAAGACATTAACAGGAAGTTGGATTCTATGTCACTACATACTTACCAACTCTGAAATTAATCCAATAATAATGTAAACCTAGGTTTATGGATGATCCTATTTTTGAAGTGCATGTAAAGGCATCACATCTTATAATTATCTGATTACTAACAGAAATTAGTTAGCTAGCATACACAGATGAATTACAGAATAAAAACAGTAAAAGACTGATTTATGAATGAAAATATGTTGTGTTTTGTTTGCTGGCTTAATGAATGAGGAAAGCTTTGATGTATGTATTAGTTGGATTTTTATGGTCCCGTAAATAGACTTGTTGTGTAAGCGTCCTGTCCTCTTCCAAAAGACATCTGGCATTAGCATCCTGGGTTTATTTCTACCGAATTTCTTCAGCCCATTCACCTGTTGAGAAGTGTAGACTGAATGAAATGAATGAATGAATGAATGAGTGATCAACCCCTCATGCTAATGCATCTCCACCCCTTTTGGCCAAATACGGTCACTTCCAGCTCCAAACATGATGTTGAAAAACTGACAACTGGTGTCTCGGTTCCTACATCTGGTTCAGCGTGGTGATGTATAAATAAGGATTAAAGTGAACTGACTTTAATCTGAAACTGTGAGAATCTGAGGAAGGTAAACGGGGATTAAAGTGGAACAAAGCGACATCTCCGGTGGATGAAGTGTGAAGAGACTGTGAGCCGTTGCAGAAAAACACGAGTACCTGAAAACACAGTCAAAAGGAATCTGCCAGAAACACAACCAGGCAATTCAGCAGAACTATCTTTAGCCTGCCAGAGGCTTAGTGTACAGTTTCAGCGCTGAAACGGTGACTGGCCTGTTTCAGTCCATCACTCTGAGTGACCACGCTGGCGGGCTGAGGTTAAGGTGGAATCCGGTCAGTTTTAAGGTTAGGATGGGGGCGGAGTTAAGGCGGGGCATCTAGAGGAAGTCAATGTCAGGAGCCTCGGAGGAACATGAACATGTGATACATGTACAGATGTAATAAAGCAGAGGCAGATGCAGGACAGTGGATGCACACGGACACACCGTGTTTGGGTAAAGTGTGCATGCGTGTGTGCGTGCGTGTGTGTGGTGATGTTGCAGCCGAGGCAAATCCATCACTGTCAGGTTTCTACCACGAAGCACTCACTGTGATTAGACACGTACTGAACGGACACGCATGAGCTGTATGAAGACACAAACTCACTGTTCACACAGCGGTCGACGCTGTGACATCATCAACGTCCGACAGCGGTGAAAGGCTAGTTTTATCCTCCGTGTTCTGGAACGTGTAGGACGGAATTTATGCAGTAGGGCTAGTTCTGGCCTATGGGCCGTATGTTTTGCCACCCTGGTTTAGAATAATTTAACTCTGGTGCAGTAAAGACTTTAGCACGGACACCACAGACATTTCCCCACCATGTTCATATGTGTGTTTAAATGTGTGTAAAATGGAACTCAGTAAATGGTGCAAATGTGCAGCGTTATTAGACTGAAGCACGTTTGTCATCACTGTAGCCAAACACACAGGAAGGGACAGGCTCTGTCATATGTAGGGAGGGCTTTTATTTGGGGGGGCATTCTTATTCTCTGACTGACATGGTCACATGGATCTGTCATGAACTCTACACATTCACCGTATTTGAATCTGGTTTTGCTGAATCCAGTCCTCTCATGGATCTGATCGTGGTCTGTGGTTCAGTTGCCGTGTTGACTTCCTCTACTTTATCAGGCTGCTCTCACTTTTCCATTCCTCGTCTTTAACGGTCTGTAATGAGCTGAACTTTCCCGGGTCCTGATTTAAGGCCTGTTTCCTCCTCTCAGGGCTGACACATAAGGAGATCTACAGGACGTCCTGTGTTTCTTGGTTAATGTCCACTCAGATGAGTACATTGTGTTTAACAGCTGTTATCTTGCTGGCAGCCGAGCAGCCATTTGTTAGCACAAATTATTAAATCCACTTTGCTTGTTAAATACAGCTGTCAGGGCCAAAAGTAGGGACATGTTATGGCTTCCGAGCATCTTCTATCTGTGTAGAATGTGAAGCAGCCCCCACCGTGTACAGTGTTGAGGATGGAAAATGAAATAAAATGCATCCACACACGGAGGCAGTGAGTAAAGCTGTTATATAAGAGCAGCTCGTCTCCAGCTTCAGCCGGCGAAGGGCTTGACTAATAGCCATATGTTGCTCTGAGAAAGATGAGGCATGCTGACAGAGAGACACAGGCAGAAGATAATAATGAAAAAACAGCCTCCATGACCTGAAAACACTGGAAGCTCTTTGTCATCTGCTAATTTATGATAAAGGTAAAGGCGGAGGCTGCGTGATATTTAAGCCCAGCTGCCCGTGTGATGACATTGATGACAAATGATGGATGATGTGGACTCTCATTAAATGCTGCTATCGAGGTGCCCTTGAGCATTGTGTTCGGCCTCGTGGGCTTTGTCAAACATACTGTATTAAGTTTTTTTTAATAGATTTCCGTCACAGCGGGATAATACTGTCACGTAAGCTTCACAAACAGATACAGGAGTTGAATCAGACTGAGACACTCAGACATGAACGTACGCATCAAATCCACGCAAAACCTCCAAAAACAAACCAAAGCAGTGACTCAGAGGGAAAGTGTGGCATCCCCAGAGCAGAGGACACACTAAAGCTCATCAGCAAACAGACAGTTATGGCCAGTTGGCAACATCTGTTGTCTTTTTGGTTCTTCAAAGGACAACGTGAAACCAATGGATCGTCTCAAAGAGGAAGGTTTATTGGCATACAGGGTAAACAGGTACACGGACAGTGTCTTTGCATCTGAATACCAATGTCTTATTTTAGCATCTTCTTTTTATGTTGTCTTTAGGATTGTTTACACAAATACGTTTAAGTAAATACTTGGATGAGACCAGAACCGTTACAGACGGCCTGGCACCCCGGTCCTCCGAAGGCCTCGATACAGTGTGATAACGCATGTGAACAACGCGTGTGAATAGTGTGATTGACTCGCTCTCAAGTCCTATCAAACGAATGAAAGACATAACAAGTACAGATCCACACGTCCAACAGCCGCGTCACATCAGGAGGCACATTTTACACCCATGGAGTTAGGATTAGGTTAGAGTTAGCTAATCCTAACCCTAGTTGATATGCACTTTTTCCAAAAGGCTTCAGTGTCCAGCTGATGATCAGCTGATTTTAACGTGGTGAATCTGTTTATTGTGGGCAGGCGTCGTCCATTTTCTTTACCTTATTTGGACTAAATCGTCTCACATTTAATACAGTGATGAGTTAAAAACCTAGAATTATTTTGATGGTGACTTCCAAATAAGTTTTTTTCTACGTTAAACCTTAGCTCAGAGGTCACATTAACTGAAAATATTCCATCACTGACGAATTCTGAAGTCCAGCTGTTGTTTTGACGGACAAAAATACTGAGGCTAATTTACCAAAGAAAGTTTCACACGACACTGAACGGAACCTGGATTAGGATCGCTGGTCTGTCTACTGTCTACAGTGCCTGTATAGAACCCTACAGCACCTGTATAGAACCCTGCCTGTATAGACTGTATAGAACCCTACAGAGCCTATATAAAACCCTGCCAGTATAGATTGTATAGAACCTTAGTGCCTGTATAGAACCCTACGGCAACTGTATAAAACCTTATAGCCACTGTATAGAACCCTACAGTGCCTGTATAGAACTCTACAGCAACTGTATGTAACCCTACCTGTATAGAACCTTACGGTGACTGTATAGAACCTTACAGTGACTATAGAACCCTACAGTGCCTGTATAGAACCCTACAGCTCCACCATTCTCCTCTTCGCTGAATAAAACACCACTCCTTCTGTCACATGACTCCCTGTTAGTCCACTTGTAGTACCCCCCGTCCAGTTGGTGCCAGTGTACATATTAATCAGTCATTTTCCAGTCTTTTCTCATTGTTTAACTGACTTTAGCCTTAATTAGATGATACTTTGCTAGCGTAGAATGTCAAACAGCTGAGTCTCCTTAGTTCTTTTTAAAAGCCCAATAAATGTGATGGCATCGATAAACGTGGTGAAAAAAGAGAGACTGATATGGTGGAGGCTGAAGGACAAGTAATATGCCAGTTCTTATGGCATTTGGCGTGCCATACGTATGCATTTTCTACCTTTTGCGTGTTCTTCAAATCTATTTGCTTTCATGTCAATTTACGCCAAGATCTCTGGTTCACATAACCCTAACTGAAAAAAAAAAGGATTAAAGGTGGACGTTTGGGTCTATACATATTTGGATTCATGAAAGCAGGGTACCTTTTAATTGGTCTTGGAGTTGCCCTGGTCTATCGTAAAGTTGGAAAGATGGCAGGACACAAAGAGACCCCGCTGCTGTCGATCGAAATTACAGGGGAACTTTGCAGGATTTTTACCTTAATTAAACAGTTTCAGAGTAATTGTGATGGTTAAATGTCTTGTTACGGGTTGAATGGAAGCCCCTACCCACTAGCGCCTCTAGGGCCGAATCTTCCGCTACCGCTGGTAACTGTAAACACAGTCCATCCAGGCCTTCATTTCACAGGCGTTTCCAATGGCAGAGCCGGCTCAGAT
>JAPQRP010000002.1:6281725-6294069 GCA_037367295.1 Apogon hyalosoma
CTGTTAGTCCGACCACAGTGTCCGTCGGCCTGTTAGTCCGACCACAGTGTCCGTCGGCCTGTTACTCTGACCACAGTGTCCGTCGGTCTGTTAGTCCGACCACAGTGTCCTTTGGTCTGTTACTCTGACCACAGTATCCGTCGGCCTGTTACTCTGACCACAGTGTCCGTCGGCCTGTTAGTCCGACCACAGTGTCCTTTGGTCTGTTACTCTGACCACAGTATCCGTCGGCCTGTTACTCTGACCACAGTGTCCGTCGGTCTGTTAGTCCAGTTCATGTTCCTGTTTTAAGTCCTGTGGGTAACAACGTCCTCCAAATGCTTAAATGTAAATCAGTTATGGGTTTAGGGTTCAGGTTAGGGTTTGTGTCCAACACCAGTTCAAATCTGACTACAAACAGAATGTGCAGAGTCCACGCTTCACACTGGAACCATTTATTGATCCGTAAATTACTTTCAGCCACTCTGGTCCAAAATCAGCAGCTCATCTGCATTTCACTTCCACTTTTCTCTTTAAGGTCAATTCAGTGGAACTTTTTCTGAAAGGGAACAAATAAGAAAGAACCGAAAAGTGTTTGAGGGAAATCTGAATATGAGGACGGATTGACCATTGACCAAGACATCCACCTCCTGGTTCTACTCACACCCTCAGCACTCTGTCCTCCATCATGTCCTCCTCCTCCTCCTCACTGTGTCCTCCTCCTCCTCCTATTTGTTCCTCCTCCTCCTTGTTCCTCCTCTTCTTCCTCCTCTTCCTCATTGTTCCTCCTCTTCTTTGTTGTTCCTCCTCCTCCTCATTGTTCTTTCTCCTCTTCCTCCTCCTCCTCATTGTTCCTCCTCTGTGAACAATGCAGAGCAGAGTTTTGGGTCATCCTGTCAGTGATTAATGAGCAGCGTCTTTTTGTCAGGTTATCGCTGCTTCAGCAGTTGGATCATTGTTTCACACACATTCTTCTATGTGTACATTCAATACAGACCTGGTCTATGGTGGACAGATGTTCTCCTGTTCATCTGCCCTCTGCTTTATCTCTGATGCCCATAGATCATGAGCTAATGTGAAGGTGCTGCGTCCGCCTTCTTCACCACCAATTTATTCAAACATTGTCTTCTCTGAAACTACTGATCGGATTCATTTACATTTTTTATGTCTCCATCCTTAGGACAATGTCTCCAAAGTTTGTCTTCCATCGTCTTAAATAAGACGCGACTCTCACTGTTACTGTGTAACTTCTCAAACTCATCTTCTCTTAATTATCCATCCATCCATTTTCTGAACCCGCTTTATCCTCACTAGGGTCACTCCCAGCCACTTAAGGGTGAAGGCGGGGTACACCCTGGACATGTCGCCAGTTCATCTCAGGGCTGAACATATAGAGACAAACAAACACACTCCCACTCACACCTATGGGCAATTTAGATTAACCAATTAACCTATCAGTGCATGTGTTTGGATGGTGGGAGGAAGCCAGAGTACCCGAAGAGAACCCACGCAGACACGGGGAGAACATGCAAACTCCACACAGAAAGGTCCCACCGACTGGTGTTGGAATGGAACCCAGGACCTTCTTGTTGTGAGGCACGAGTGCTACCCACTGCACCACCGTGTCGCCCCTTCTCTTAATTATTCCAGGTTTAATAGTAGGAATCAATTAGTAATAAGGACTCATAGGTGGATCCTCATCAGTGCTCCTCATAAACGAATATTTAATAAGCTCATATGTCATCTATAGCAGGGACGTCTAACTCACTTTAGTTCAGCTTCTACATTCAGCCCAATATGATCTAAAGTGGATCAAAACCAGTCAAATAAGAACAGAGAAACCTAGAAATAATGACAAATACAAACCTCTGTCTTTATATTGAAACATATGAAATTACACTATCAAAATGTTTACCTTTACAAACTATCCTTTAAACAAATGTCAATAACATGAACAACCTGAAATGTCTTGAGTAAATTCAGTGTAATTTGATCAATTTTCAGCCTCAGTTTATCATCTATACATGTTCATTCTAATGTACAGATACAGTGGAGCCACAAACATGCAACATTTAAGAACAGACAGACTATTAGTACGATTACACTATTTGTATGAAGACAGTTCAGGTTATTAAGATTTTATTGTAAAAGGATAGTTTGTAAATCTAAATATTTTCATGTAGTTGAAGTTTTTCGCATTAAACCAGTTGTAGTTGTCGTTATTTATAGGTTATTTTAGTAGAGATCACTTTGGTCTGTATCTGTATGTTTGTTCATATCATCAGTGTAATTTGTGCACTTTGTAAATTCAGCCAGTGGGTAAGATTGGACTCTTGGGCGGCTGGTTTTGGCCCACGGGCCGCATGTTTGACACGCTGTCTTTCATTTTAGATCCTTCCCCTTTTATTTTTCACATTTACTGAATCAGGAGTTGGTGACTTGTATGTGTATTTCCAGAGCTCTTTTTGTGGTGTCTTTCAGGGCATGTTTGTGTTTGTCTTGGGATCACTGCGTCAGCAGACAACACCCCCCCCATCCAGGAGTCTGGATGTGATTGGCCGCCTCACAGCGTTAATGTAACCTTGTACAGGGTGATAGTTGCTGATGATTTGGCTGGGGTTGAAGGCGAGGCTCGGCGTGGCGCCGCCTCGGCCCTGCAGGGGGTGGGGCTGAGGAGCACATATTAAGATGGAGCTTTTGGCTGCTGACCAGCTCCTCTCACGCAGACCCATAGGTGGCTCTTAATCACATTATCCCTGTGAACGGGGCCGTGGGGCGTCTTAAATACACTCCTGTCAGGTGTGTTGTAATCACACACACAGCATGCGACACCACGCACACACCGCCAAGAAACAACAGATGATGTCACAACGAAATACGGCGACACGGCATCCTGTCAGCTCGACCTGTCCACATTATTCAAGATGTTTATCAAAAAATGTTGGTATCATGTTAACCCATAAAAACCTAAACATTCACAATATACTCTTTTTGATTATATATATTCAAAAAATAAATAAAATGAACCAAAATGAATACAATATTTATAAAATAATAAATAACATGAAAAAAATGTGGTGAAATGAAATTTTAAAAAAGCACAAAAATAAACAAAAACAACCATCAACAAAATAAAGACAATGAATAAAAAAATTGACAAAAATGAGTGACAAGAACAAAAGAAGTCACAAACGGAACATAAGCAATAAATTGATATATTTGGATCAATGACAGTGGATGGAGACGCCTAGTTTATGTTCAGGTAATGATACATTTGGTTGTAAAAGTCACTTTTCGCATATTTTTGTCTGAGTTGATATAAAGACCAGGGGCCTCATGTACAAAGACATGCGTGGATTTCATACTGAAACCTGGCGTACGCTTAAGTTCAGAAAAGTCCATACGCACAAAAAAAATCCAGATGTACAAAACTGAGCGTACGCCCGAATCCAAGCACATTTCCTTTGTTCATCCCAGTCAGCGTGGAATTGGCCGCATATGTTGGAGAACCAGACTCCTCCCTCTCCAAGCCCACATTTAAAAATGCAAATTAGTACAAACAGGGCCTGCAGGTGGGATTCCCTCTGGGATTCCCCTCTGCACGATAAGATGATGACGTCAAGGTGGACGTGAAGTGGAAGACTGTTGTCCACCGACAAAGCAGAGGAAAAACAGGTAGAGGAAGAGCCCCAGTGGGACTTTAATGTAAAAAAAACGAAACATAACTTAAAGTACGAAATCAGTCAAACCAAATAATGCATGGACATCTGGAATCATGTCCACTTTCACCTCCACAAATCAAAACCATGAGATTGGTGATGATTGATGGCAGTTTTGAGGCATGAACCTATGTTTAACATTTTGACATTGAGTGTTCTATCAGTTTAGAGACAGCGTTTAGACTGTCCACACACACACCGTGGGATTGGACCAGCCTCCTGGTGTCAGCCGGTGCTTCGAGATGCCAACAGCTGCTGATGCCCGTCCTCGGCCGTGTCTTCACCCGTGTCCTCACCCGAGTCACTAGAAGACATCGTAATGGCAGTCAACGGCATCAGTGAGGCCTGGACCGACTCATAACGGTTCTCACAGACATTAACATTACATTGAATAAATTTAGCATCAGGTGAAATTTGTGTCCTTGTTTCTTTATATGGTTGAAATGTACCGGGCTGATTGGGAGGATTGGTATTGAGGGGTCCAGTGTCTGGGCAGTCTGGATCTGGGGGGGTTGTGGGATGGCGTGTCGGTGTGTTAGTTGTTCATTTGTGTATCTCTGATGTGTTCTTCACTCTGTGGAATGACCTTTTCCACAGTATTAACAGTTTCTCAGTATAACCTCTAAGTATCGCCAATGGTTCCAAAGCACTAGAAATGTGCGAACACCAGCTGTGGAGTTGGCGTGGAGGAGCGTGGATTTCCACGCTCATTTCACTCTTTATCTGACCGTGAGCGTGAAAAAGGGCATACGCCACGTTTTTGGGCATATGCACCCTTTGTACATGAGGCCTCAGGTCTCTCTGTCCCCAGTCATGTGGGACTACCTTTGTCCTGTTTCTGTTACCACAGATCCAATCAGAACCCTGGTTCTATGATGGTTCTGTCCTGGTTCTACCCTGGTTCTGTCCTGGTTCTGTCCTGGTTCTATCCTGTGTAGACTGATTCTTTCCTGGTGCTGTCCTGGTTCTACCCTGGTTCTTTCCTGGTTCTACTCTGGTTCTATCCTGGTTCTGTCCTGGTTCTATCCTGGATCCCTGTCCCCCTGCTGACACAGTTCTGTGGACAGAACCATCACACACCCATGGGTCTATCCAGGTCCAGTAAAAGGATAGTGGACCAGGTACCCAGGCCTAATCCAGACCACTACGCTCCTGGTGTTTTTCTTTAGTGGGTTCTAACAGTTCTGCATCCAAACACCTATGGTTTCCATAAATCTGTGTGTCCAGGTGTAAATGGTCAAACTGGGTTAATCAGTGTAATCCGTCTGCCACACCTATATGTGTCACTGTAACAAACACAGACAGAGCCTATGGCAGGATACAGTCAAACCACAAAAGAATGCACTGAGCATGTGCAGGAGGTTCCGTCTGTCCGGGGTGTTCCTCCTCTGGTTGGTGGTACTATGGCACTATCGTTTCCATACAGTGGTGTTGTGCCTATCCATACGCTAACGCCAGGGTGAACATCTGATTGGCTCTGGGACAGCATGTCCTACTGCTGATTGGACCAGGACAAATGAGAACATCTGACTGGACCTGTGGACATAGACACACCCATATTTACTTCCACAGTACTGTGGAGGCAGACTGTTACGTCCCCTTAATAACGGTGTTATAAGTTGGCTGGGCTAGAGGATGGGGGATGCAACAGCCTATGCCTAGGTCTACTGGGCTAGATTTAACCAGACTCTAAGTGGTAGGTGTGGGGCAAAACAGCAACACAAGGTAGTCTTTTTGACCTTTTCCAAATGAAAAGGGATTTTTATTGCCAACAGAAAAAAAAGCCAAGGTAATAACAATGTTATAAAGTAAACACACATGACCATAACAAAATGCCACAAACAAAATACAATAGGTAGTTTTAAACAACAAAGAACTAATCAAACTGACAGAAAGCAAAACTGGGATCGCTAACAGAGGGTAGGAGGACGTAGGGAGAAGGGCCCTGTGGGCGGTGCCACTACACACACCTCCCTAACCTTCCCCTACACCTCGTCCCTATGGTCCCTATCAACTGCCCGATGCCTGTGTGACAGCCCTAACTAGCTAACTGAGCCTACCCGGAACCTTACCTGTCTGCTACAAGAAGACGTGGCAGCTGCCCACATTTACCAAGTTGTATATACAGGTAATTCCCTACGTGCAGAATGTATACCCCAGGGTGTCTTACCTTGAGCCCTTCTCCTAAGGTGAAGACAATACAAAACTAGGGAGATACAACCTGACAGAACACACTAGGTGGGACAGGCAGGTTTTTACAAAAACAAAACTGGTACTCTATACAATCAAAATGGTAGACTGAGCTACAAAACCTTCCATCAACACAGTAGATCTCCAAACAAAGCACACATACCTCCTGTCTCCCTCTCTCCCCACAAACACAGAAAACAATGGGGGCAGGACCAAAGGATGATTGGCCGATTGGCTGGTTAGTTGATTGGTAACAGGTGTGGAGGTTGATTGCTGAAACTGGCTTGATGATGTCAGGAGAAATGACGGGGGAAGGGAAGACACCACAAATGAATACCTGGGGGAGACATACGTAAGTAATAGAACACTAGACCAACATGAAGACACCACCAGCCGTAACACAGACATAACCTTTGAATATCCTCTGAGCTTTAATGAGCATCTACATGGTTGGTGAATTAAATATAGAAAGTACATGATTTACACTGAAATACATCAAATGCAGAGAATAATATAAAAATACATGGTGATAAAGACAAAAACAGTCTTTAGAAACAGAGATAACTGTGGGTCTTTGAGGGTTAATATGAGGCATCTGTTCAGATTCACTCAAGTGGAAAAAAACATAAGAATGGTGCAAACACACTGTTTATGAACATTTGTGCATCACATCATTATTCTGCACCTTCAGTGACTCTTTCATTAACCATCAGTAAAAATGTGCCACATTTTTTAATCAGTTTTCCTCAACCCTTTAATAAAGTCAGACTGTAATCAACAAAAGTATTCGTTTTCATGACACGAAATGATTTCAACACAGCGTGTCATACATGTAACATTAACCATTCAAATAATGACTGGATACCACGTTTACACATAAATACATTAGTACTATCATGATAATGTACATTTGTAAACATATAAATCCAATTTATATGCTAATATAGACATTAATTAGCATCAGATGTATTTTCCAGATTAGCATCACTGCAAACATAATGAATTACTGTAAATATAAATTTGAACAAATGAACTAAAGCTATGAATAGATAATAAATGACTGAGACGTACCAGCCTTTAGTGAAACCGTGGAACCCATCATGACCCAAACAGAACCAGAATCCAGATTCATTCCACACGTGCACGTCTTCCTGTTGTTGTATTTAATTTGTATCTGTTCAATTTACAGTGAAATGGGACATTGGAATGATTATAGTTTAATTGCTCTAAAATATAAACTCAGCTACATTTTCCATATTAATTCAGTTCAACTTTATTGTCACAGTACAAAATATGGACTGTAAAGTGCATATTAAAATGATAAACACAAATAAATATGACAATAGTAATGCTATAATTATGACTTAAAGAAACCTTGGCTGCATATGTTTTATATATTTTCTCTAAATGTCTGACAGAACTGATGTTAGCTTACCTGCTACTGTTAGCCACTGTTAGCTCTCTAGCTAATGATAACTGATCGATTGATTAAAAACCTATATTTGCTTTAATAATCTTTACTGTCACATAAACTCAACCACAGGGAACATATTTAGAATCATAGGAGGATGAATGTGTCTATTTGAGGGTTTTAATGAATGGATGTGGATTCCTGGGGACGCTGGTTTTTCTGTTGAACTTTCCCATGATCCTTAGAGAATAACCCACACACAGAAGCAGCGTGGGAGGTAAATACCGTCGACCTAGAGGACGATGCATATGTGTAGAAGAACAGCAGCAATTCCATCATCATGATAGTGAAAGTCAATGGCAGCCTTAGGCTCCTCCCCCTCACCGTTCATGCTGTGAAATCGACTCCTGATTCATTAGCGCTGAAGCCAAGCATTGCCTCAGGCTGGTTCGAGGGTTTTCATGGTGTTCAGCTGTCTGACTGATCTGAGGTCAGGTCTACAGAAGACCAACAGTTCCCTGCCTGTCAGAACCTGAGGGAACCAGGTGGACTGGACGAGTCAGAACCTGAGGAAACCAGGTGGACCAATCAGAACCTGAAGGAACCAAGTGGACCAATCAGAACCTGAAGGAACCTGGTGGACTGGACCAGTCTGAACCTGAAGGAACCAGGTGGACTGGGCCAGTCAGAACCTGAAGGAACCAGGTGGACCAATCCAAATTTGAAGGAACCAGGTGGACTGGGCCAGTCAGAACCTGAGGGAACCAGGTGGATTAATCAGAACCTGAAGGAACAAGGTGGACTGGACCAGCCAGAATCTGATGAAACCAGGTGGACTGGATTTCTATAGCATAAGTCACCTGAGTTCATACACTCATTGACACAATGATTAGCAGTTTTTATGTCTGAAAACAGCATAGTTCCAACTTTGTCCAACAGCATCTTCTTATTGGTCCGATGAACTGCTGTGTTTGATCTGGTCTGATGAGTTCCTGTGGTTGACCTTTGGTGAAGGTATTGGTACCATCTGGCCTCAGATGGGGTACAAAACCCGTCTCCTCTTCTCCTGTACTCTTCGTATCAGGCATCTGTTTCAAGTCCAACCCCTCCCCCTCTCTTCTCCCGCCGGCAGAGACTCCATCATGCTGTTTGTTGTGACTGTATTATGGAAGGAGCCGTGTCACCGCGCCTTTCAGAGGCGCTGTGTGGTGGGCGCCATGGCGACTCACCGAGCGTGTTCTGTGATTGATGGCGCATTTGTGAGGAGGATTACTATGCCATGATGCAGAGGCCAGTTAATCATCCTGACACTGGGGCTAACGTGTCATTTCTCCCGTTACGTTAGCACAGTAATACCTCCAGCAGGTGGAGGGGGCGGATCTGAGCGCCGTTTCCCCACCGCTCACACCTCCAGTATTTACATACACTATTAACATTTAAATGAACTGATTTGTCCAGGAGCTGCACATTTTCAGGACCATGGTCCACGGCTGCCGTGAGCTGGATGTGACACATTAAAAGAGCAGACTTTATGTTATTGAACGTTGCATCGACTGTTTCTCTAATGTGAGAAGGTGAAAACATGTAGGACTGGTGCATGTTGGACCTTCTATCAGTCCAAGACAAGTTCAGGTAGAGATGTATGGAAGTAGAAGCTGAGATACAATGTTCACATTTACTGATAAGTTCAGTTTCATTCAGATTTACAGGTGTCCATTAAGTCTCTTTACAATTTAACACATTTATTATAAAAGTAAGTGAAGACAACTGGAAATTATTGCAATGAATGAAACTTTATTGTCATTTGACATGTCACAGCAAACGAGATTATGCACAGTTTCTCCCAAAAGCCTGTGCAGCCGCTGCCATATCACGGCGCCGCCAACATCAGAATTCAGAAGGTACAGTATGAAAGTTGCAGTACAGCAGGCACACACAAAAAAAAAAACAAAACAAAAAAAAAACATAAGATGGTACATTACATATTAAACACGGTACACGCGGTCACATGATGGAACTTTTTCAATGGATTCAGTGGGATGGGGGGACATGAGAAGAAAGGACTGTGAGGCAGACTAGGAGGTTTAGTGAATGTCGTGCAAAGTCCTTGGATGTGTGTGTGTGAGTAGGAGACACAGGGCATACTGTGCCTTAGCCTTGAGGAATGTTTTGACTGTGGGGGGAGATAGATAAGGGAAAAGACCAGCTGCTCACTTGAGCTTCCAGGAGGGGGAGGGGGTGTTTAGTTTTTGCTTAATTTTAATAACTCAATTTTTAGTTATAACTGGCCTCAGCAACTCCTCCACACTTTGGAGCAGATAGGTTCTTCCACAAGTTCGTGCATTTTCCCACAGTCCCGGGATTTGCCGAAGCACATCCACAGTCTGTCCCGTGATGAAATCCAGCTTTCTTTTGAGTTCGCAGCTTGCGCACTGTTTTTGTGAGTCTGAAGCTTTCTCTGGCTGTGTCACCAATCCGCTGTTAAAACCTTCTCATTGTCACTAACCACTCCAAAGTGCTCCTTAATTGTGATCCAACAGCAGCAGGGGGGCTCATTGCGCTGTTGTCTTCTGACTTTGTGACTTCAGGGCAACTCCAAGGCCAATTAGAAGGCGTCCCGTTGTCAAAAATCCAATAGGTAAACATCCAGTGGGTATAAAAATCCTCCTCCGATTGAACCGACAGCAGCTGCCCTCCCCTTGTCTCCAAGTGTTGATGATAGCCAGCTACGAAAGTTCCATCAGGGCAGGCAAGCTCTCCTGGGCCTCTGTTTTGAGTGAAAAAAATCCTGTCAATTGCGCTGAGTGTCCAGTTGATCAATTCCATAGTTACAAAATGAGAAGTAGATATTAAAGTTTTTTTGCTTCATTTAATCCACCTCTATACAGGACCATTAGACGGTCTTGGATTTGTTTCCATAGATTTGCCCACCGTCAACACACTATTAGCCCTGCCCACAATCAACACATTAGCATTAGTTGGAGGACTTTGAAGACAGTTTGCACATGTTTGGGTTTGTTTCGTTGTAAGAACTGAACAGATTTGGAACAAATTGCCTCTTGTGGAGGAGGATCTGACTGGAAGTGATCGACTGCAGGGCTAGTGGTGGTTACACCAGAGAACTATCTAGAGAGGGTTTGTGTTGATGGTGGGCCGGGCTAATAGGCTCAGTATTTGGCCAAGCATAAACCCCAAATGAAAGTAGAATCTCACAAAATGTTCCAAGTTCTCCATTATGCAGTGAATGGGTATGACTTCATTCTCATAAAATTACAGGTTTTATCTGGATATTTTATGACTATATTCTCCTAGTGACAGTGTTTTTATGTTCTTATGTGGGCCTGATACACCATCGTACTTTTGTTTTAAATTGAGTGTTTGTGGACACCCTGTACCACAGTACAACAATAACCTTTTCCTTCCACCTAAGTAGTGCTATTTTCTGCTGTTTACCAAGTTCCAAAGCTTAGAACTGAAGAACTACAGGACTAAATGAACCAGTGACCCTCATTCAAAAGTCAAAACCTGTAGTTTCAGAACATTTCCTGTTTTTGTTTGTGAATTCATTCCAACCTGATCTCCATCCACTGGTGCCCTTGGTAGGGGTGTCCCGATCTGATATTGATATCGGTCCGATATCAGTCAAAAAACTAGTATCGGATTTTATTGGACTGCATCTAAAATTTCCAGGGGATTATTTCAGTTATAGTCTACATATTTGTGATAAACTGTTGGGAACAAAATGAACCACTAGTCCATGACCTGTGCTAAGGTTCAGGAATGAAGTACTTGTACTTTCATAAACTGATGCAGTGTTTGTCCAGTCGCTGCTGGATCATTTCCAACTCAAACTGTGTCCCTTCTTCATAGTGATTAATGCTTCACTGCTGAACCAACACTACATATATTTACATAAACTGTCTCTGATGATCACACTGCATTTCCTTAAGTACAGTAAATTACTTTAACAACTGCACAAACTAGTAGTAGTAGTAGTAGTAGTGTTAGCAGTATTGTATGAAGTTCACACTAATGATCCTGTAGTGGTGTCATTTGAACACATTTGGTGAAGATATTTGGTTCCTATGTAAGCACTTGTGTGACATTTCCATATTTGGGGCTTTGTTCATCTCTAGGGTCCATATCTGGTTTCACACACACCCAGATCACATCTCCAGTGATGTATCTGCATAGATATACAAAAAGCCCTCCCTTTTGGACTCGGTCTTGCTTTTCTCTGGGTCTTCCTTCCTTGTCTCCACTTTATTCCTCTGTGGTCATGACCTCTTTTTAAGTGGATGTATCACTCAATTCATATATGTATTGTTACTCTAAGTGAATAAACAATTATATTAATATCATCTTTTTGTCTCTAAAGGATCCTCACTACACCACAATCCTCCTTCTAAACAGAGCATTAACTCACTGATGTGTCATAGTTTTCCAAAGCACTTAAAGGACAACAGTGAACACCATGAATATCTACCCTAACCCTTACCCTAACCCTAACACTAACCAGGACAAAAGCAGAATGAAGTCTTTATTTTGTCTGATGTGTCATAAAACTTACAACTAAAAGAACAAAGAGCAGCTTTATTAGCATCACAAAGGGTTAGAGGGATAGGGTTAGTGGGTTATTAGAGGGATAGGATTAGAGAGTTATTAGAGGGTTAGGGTTAGAGGATTAGGGCTAGAGGGTTATTAGAGGGTTAGGGTTAGAGTTAGAGGGTTGTTAGAGGGTTAAAGTTAGGATTAGAGGGTTATTAGAGGGGTAGGGTTAGAGTTAGAGGGTTGTTAGAGGGTTAGGGTAAGAGGGTTATTAGAAGGTTAGGATTAGAATTAGAAGGTTATTAGGGGGTGAGGATCAGAGGGTTATTAGAAAGTCAGGGTTAGAGGGTTATTAGAGGGTTAGGATTAGAGGGCTATTAGAGGGTTAAGATTAGAGGGCTATTAGAGGGTTAGGGTAAGCCTAACCTTATTAGAGGGTTAGGGTTAGAGAGTTATTAGAGGGTTAGGGTTAGAGGGTTATTAGAGGGTTAGGGTTA
>JAPQRP010000002.1:6406634-6421958 GCA_037367295.1 Apogon hyalosoma
GTACACCCTGGACATGTCGCCAGTACATCGCAGGGCTGACATGTAGAGACAAACAAACACACTCACATTCACACCTACGGGCAATTTAGATTAACCGATTAACCTATCAATGCATATCGTTGTATGGTGGGAGGAAGCCAGAGTACCTGGAGAGTACCCAAACAGACACAGGTAGAACATCAAACTCCACACAGAAAGGTCACACTGACTGGAGTTGGAATTGAACCCAGGACCTTCTTGCTGTGAGGCACGAGTGCTATTCACTGCACCAGCGTGTTGCCCCTCTAAGGGCAGCATATACAATGTAAACAAAATGGGCCAAGGACGACCCTTGAGGCACACCATAACTAACTGTGGAATATGGTGATGATTGTTGGTTTATGTTGACAAAGTGGTACCTATTAGATAAATAGGATTTAAACCAGCAGAGGGCTGCTCCTCTAATGCCTATGTCCAATTCTAATCTCTGCAGTAAGATACAGTGGTCGACTGTGTCAAAAGCTGCACTCAGGTCCAACAGAACCAGGATCGAGACCAATCCATTGTCAGCAGCTAATAAGAAGTCATTAGTAACTTTAACTAGTACAGTTTCAGTGCTACGATGAGCTCGAAAGCCAGACTGGAAATGTTCAAATAAACTATTGTCCTGTAGGTGCTGACAGCTTTTTAACTACCACTGAGTCTAGAGCTGTGGAGAGGAAGGGCAGATTAGATGTAGGCCTGTAATTGGCTAGAATGTCAGGATCTAGAGTAGTTTTTTTCAGAAGTGGTTTAATAACTGCATACTTAAAAGACTGTGGCATGTGGCCAGTTACTAATGAGGTATTTATTATATTTAGGATAGTGTCAATGGATAGGGGGAGAGTCTCTTTAAAAGCTTGGTTGGGATTGGGTCTAAGAGGCAAGTCGATTAGAGGACATAATGATAGATGTTAAATTGGTTTAGTCTACAGTGGTGAAATTAATATTATAGAGGGGTTTATAGGAGATTCTAGGTTTGCAGCCTGAGCTATGTCAGATCTAATAGTTGGAAGTATTTCATCGATTTTGTTTCTAATAGTTGAGATTTTATCGTTAAAGTATTGTAGGAAGTCATCACAGCTGAGAGTAGCTGGAATAGAGGGGTCTACTGAGCTGGGACTGTTTGTTAGCCTGGCTACAGTACTTAACAGAAACCTGGGTTTATTCTTGTTTTCCTCTATTATGGATGAGTAATTTTAGCTGTATGTAGGGCCTGCTTATAAGTCAGTAAACTTTTTCCAGGCACTGAAAGAATGCTCTGAGCTGGAACGGTGCCATAGCCTCTCTAATTTACATGCTGCTTGATTAAAGGAATGTGTTTCAGCATTATACCAAGGAGAAGCTCGTCTAGGTCTAACAGTCTTTGACTTAAGAGGGGCAACTACATCCAGAGCAGTTTATAGTGTGAGCATGGCACTATCAACAAACTCATCACATACAGCAGGACTAGACATGTTCTCTACAGAATCAGATGACATAGAAGCAAATATTGACTGAATTATCTGTTTATACTTTGAGACAGAACGATCACATAATGTCCTTTTCATCTGAGTTTTAATCACTGGTGTAGAATTATCCTCAAGCACAAACTGAAAGGTAATTAAAAAGTGATCTGAGAGTACGGGGTTATGGGGAAGGACAAGGTCACTAATCTCAGTACCGTATGTTAAGATCAGATCCAGGGTGTGCTTGTGACTGTGAGTTGGTTTATTTACTTTTTGAACAAAGCCAATCCCGTCTAGTCGACCACTGAAAGCATCACCAAG
This sequence comes from Apogon hyalosoma, assembly GCA_037367295.1. Classification (NCBI taxonomy): domain Eukaryota; kingdom Metazoa; phylum Chordata; class Actinopteri; order Kurtiformes; family Apogonidae; genus Apogon; species Apogon hyalosoma. Next base: position 6,408,422 of record JAPQRP010000002.1, read on the forward strand.
TGAGTCGCTGTCATTATCAACGTGTGTTCAAACCCCCTACTATTACAATCCTATCCCAGTTTAACTCTACACTGGATAAAAAGGCAGAGAATCCTGATCAAAACTGTGAGTAGGGACCAGGAGGGTGATAGACTACTACAAATATAACTGTTTTTTGTTTTTTCCAGTTGGGTTCAGTAATTGACAAAATTAGACTTTCAAAGTGTGATTAGTTTTAGGGCTGAGACCTAAACTGGAGTGTGATATTACTGCCACTCCTCCACCTCTACCAGTGCTTTTCGCAGTGTGAAAGTTCACGTGACTTGGTGGCGTGGATTAATTTAGTCTCACACACTCATCCTGCTGAAACCAAGTTTCAGTCAGAACCAAAATATCAATTTTATCATCACCAATTAAGTAATTAACAGAGATTTAGAGGTAATTGACCAAATGTTTAGCAATCCACATTTTATATGTTTATTAGGTGTTCTTTTAATTTGACTGCTATCTGGAACTATTTTTATTAAATTATTATTAATAATATTAATAATAATAATTATTATTATTATGGATTAGATTTATATCACACTTTTCTATTAACGCATACTCAAAGAGCACACTGTGGATCCATTATTCATTCACTCACTCACATTCTCTCTCTGGTGGTGGTCAACTACATCTGTAGCTACAGCTCCCCTGGGGCAGACTGACAGAAGCGTGGCTGCCAATTCGTGCTTACGGCCCCTCCGACCACCACCGAACATTCATACGCATCCATACACCAGTGTGAGTAGCAACACTGGAGGCAAGTAGGGTGAAGTGTCTTGCCCAAGGACACAACAGCACATGACTAGGACAGAGCAGGATTCGAACTGCCAACCCTTCAGTTATTGGATGACCTGCTCCACCTCCTGATCCATGGCCCTACAAATTATTTGGTCTCACACTTATAGGCTTTATAGTATTAGGTTTTATAGTATTAGGTTTTATAGTGTTTACTACATGGGGGATAGACACAGTCTCTATCTTCTTTCCTAAACACTGAATGTGTGACAGCTCGGGAAGAAGTGAGTGATTAACAGAGAAGTGTTTTACACTACAACTCTGTGCCCCCACGCTAAAGTGTCACTTTGGGAGACTAAGGCTAGCGGCCACATTGCGAGATAAAAGAGAGGCACCCTCCCTAGTTAGATGTATGCCATCTCTACAAATGAACCTGGGCTTTCCCCAGAACGTACGCCAATTGTCAGTAAAGACTGTCATTTTCTGGGCACCATCTAGACAACCAGTGGTTAAATGATGAGGACCTAGTACATCTCACCATTGACCAAATTAGGCAGGGGTCCAGAGAATGCTACAGTGTCAGCCATCGACTTAGCAAGTTTACACACCAATGCTATGTTCAATTTAAGAACCTCAGCTTGTCTCCGCTGGGCGTCGTCACCGCCTGCGTGAATCACGATACGGCAGAATCTGGTCCTACTCTGCTGTAAAAGCCTAAGGTTTCCTTCGATGTCATCGACTCTGGCCCCTGGAGAACCCCTGACAGACACCGCTGGGTGCTTCACGTCTCTGACTATGGAGCTTCCAATCATGAGTGTGTTAGGTTTAGCAGGTGTGGCGCTGAGGGGACCAAACCTATTGCAGATGGGAAGCTGCTGGTGCACTATGTTTTTGTGTTTAACACTGTGTTTTCCCTGTACTGTCACAAATTGTATATATGTATACATAGCTTCCTTAATTTATGCTTAACTTGATTTTGCACTTGTTTTGTGTGCTTTTGTACTTTTGCTGCAGTAAACCTGGAATGTCCCCTTGTGAGATTAATTGATTATCTTATTAAATGATTATCTTATTTTATCTTGTTCATATTTATTCAGGTTATTCACATTTTATTGTTAATGGATAGTTTGTAAATGTAACTATTAATGAATAATTTGATTTTTTTTTTTTTCACATTTAACCAAGAAAATTTGTAGTTGTCATTTATACATTGTTATTTTACTTTAGACTACTATTTTACTGTTATGAAATACTATTTTAAACTATTTTACTTTAAAATTGCACTTATTTTTCTGACTAAATTTCAGTTTTCTCAGGTTATTCACATATTTTTTGTTTGAATAGTTTGTAAATGTATATATATTTTCATAATTTAATGTTTTTTATTTCTACAAAGACAAAAAAAATTTATTTGTCAATATTTAGAGGTTATTCGAGACTGATCTCATGAAACCGTGTTGCATGTCGCGCCAGTTCTTAGGGCATATAGTGTGTCATACCTACGCATATTTGAGCTTTCGTGATTTTCAACACTATTTGATTGGCTGTCAATTGACGCAAAGATCTGCGGTTCAAATAACCCTAACCCTCAGCGCTTGGTATTTGATGCTAATAACGATGTGAACAAACACATGGAAAGCGTTTGATGTGTACAGTTAACACACCAATTAAAAGTGATGTGTATATTTGTGCGAGTCATTTTATCACATTGGTTATTCTGTTATTATTTGACTTCAGATCATATTGGTCTGTGTGGGGAACCTGAACTAAAACCAGGTCGACATCATATGCTGTGTTTCCACTACATGGTACCGGCTCGACTCGACTTGGCCGCCAGTTTACAAAAAGCAGATGCGGAAGTTGACAGTAAATATAGTGGTACATTAATCCACATGATGACTGGCCAGAACTACACCATGGTCGGTCCAGGAGATTCAGTCCTTGGTGGCAAACGTAAAAATTCAGACAAGACAACACGCAACGAGCGACTTTATCAGCAATTCCCTGAGCAGACGACACATAAGTAACGCACCGCACCGCTATGACGAACAGGTACTATAAAATCAGTACTATCCTGTAATGGAAACGCAGTTGAGCCGAGCCAAACCGGTTTCACGTAGTGGAAGCACGGCAATAGACTGTTCATAGTTTCAATGTCATCTTGACCCCCCCATTGTAAACAGTTCATGAAATTTTGTCTGGATGTGCACCGTTACTGCTGTTACTCAGTTTACTCAAACAGGTTGACTCCAGACCTGTGTGGGATTGAATTCCTGAGGGTAATTCCTATCTTGATGGCATTGGATTCCAGACACACTGCCTTTCTGCCTGCTTGGATGGTATTGGTTGCAGCAGGGCTGTGATGTATGTGGTATGGCCTCCACCCCTGCAGCCCTAGAAGCTTTTCACAGAAGTCGAAGCTGTAGGTGGTGTAGCGTGGAGTCCCCAGCCGGAGCCCAGAGGTGTCCTGCCGTACGTCATTGGCTTGATGGTGACTGTTCAATTACTGCGCTTAACATCCCTTGGAGTGCTGCATGATTGCTCCTTTAAGAGAAGCTATTTGATACTGTGCATTACAGCAGCAGCCGGAGGACATGGGTCACAGCAGAGAAACTCTAAGTAAACAGGATGCAGAACAGTTATAGAGACGGAGGGGGAAGTGTAGATTTACTGCCTGGACCCACTGGGGGACTGAAACTGCTGTATGACTGCACAAAAAGGAACACCAATGTCATCTGTGCCAAAGGAAATAAATCGAAAAATATTTTTAATTGCATTTATTGAACTCCAGGTTTCTGCATAGATTAGTTTAACAAGAAAATGTTTGAGTTATTTGAGCGTCATGGTCATAAGTTGACACTGATTTGTCAAAATTTAATGAGCATGCAAAAACTAAAGAATTTGTTGAGTCAATGTTTAGTTTGAATTTCTGCCCATTAATTTTAAGGATCAGTAGAATTACTACAGATAGTGCTACAATGATAATATATTTGTAAACCAAACTGGTGTAAGAGCAAAAAGTGGGCTTTTGGTGACCGATATTACAGACCATTTGCCTGTTTTTGTAGTGATGGATATGAGAAATGATGAAATATTTCTAAGAATGGAAAGAAACAATTATAATGTGAGAGAAAAATCATCTGCCACTATTGAAGCATTGAAAAATGAATTATTAAATTATGACTGGAGTGACATTTTTATTTTTTTTTTACAGGACATCAATACATCATATAATTCATTTTTGGAAATATTTCTCAGAATGTACAGCGTGTATTGTCCGTTGAAAAAGTACAAGCACAAATTTGAAAAAAAACAAAAAGTCGAAACCATGGATGTCAAAGGGTTTGGAAAAGGCATGCAGGAAGAAGAACAAGCTCTATAGGGATTTTATAAAGCATCTGACAAAAGAAAAGAAGTTATACAAGAATTACAAACATGGATTAACAGCTATACTAAATTAGCAGAAAAAAAGACTATTAAGATCAACTGTTGTGGAAATATAAAAATAATATAGGGGTACTTGGAGAGTAATTAATGTCATATAAATTAAAAAAGATGGGGACTTCCCAATAAGCATTGAACGTGTGAATGCAACAATTGAAGATAAAAGGGAAATTACCAATGTTTTCAATCATTTTTTGTTAATGTTGGCACTGACTTAGCTAAAGACCTACCAATTGTTGAAGATATGAAGAACTTTACTGACAGCAGTACAAAGTTTTTAAGTGGAGTATGTCATAGTGACGTGTTAGAAGTAGTAAGGAAATTTAAAAACAAAAAGTCTATAGATTGCAATGGTATTGATTTGTCAAAGTCCACTGTATTATTATTATTATATCCACTGTATTATTGAACCATTTATGTATATATGTAACAAATCGTTTTCAACTGGTATCTCTCCAGAGCAGATAAAAATAGCTAAGATAATGCCAATTTACAAAAGTGGCAATAAACAATTGTCCAATTACAGACCTGTATATTTGTTACCTCAATTTTCTAACATATTAGAAAAACTGTTCGCAAATAAACTTGAAGATTTCATTGTTAAGTACAATTTATTAAATGATCATCAATACAGGTTTTGGGGCAATTGCTCAAAAACCTTGGCAATAATGGAATTTGTGGAAAACATAGTGACAGCAGTAGATAAAAAAATGACATGCAGTGGATGTGTTTATTGATTTGAGTAAGGCATTTGCCATGATTTATCATGTGAAGCTGTTAAAAAGTGTAAAAATTATGGCATAAGGGGTATAGCAAAACAATGATTACAAAGTTATTTGAATTATAGATATCAGTATGTCGCTATGAATAACACTGAATCTCAGTTTGAGAATGAGATGTAGAGTTACACAAGGCTTGGTCTTGGGACCAAAATTATTTACACTTGATATAAATGACATTTTTTTCATATCAAACACACTGAAATGTGTTATGTTCGCTGATGATACTAATTTATTTTGTACTGGAAAAGATATAGTTGAGTTATTACAAGAAACAGAGAGGTCCTAACCCTAACCCTCTGGTGTCCACCCATAGATGTCCAAACCCTAGCCATCTGGTGTCCACCCACAGAGGTCCTAACCCTAACCCTTTGGTGCCCAGCCTCAGAGGTCCTAACCCCAACCCTCTGGTATCCACCTACAGACGTCCTAACCCATAGAGGTCCTAACCCTAACCCTCTGGTGTCCACCCACAGACGTCCTAATCCTAACTCTTTGGTGTCCACCCATAGAGGTTCTAACCCTCTGGTGTTCTAACCCTCCGGTGTCCACCCATAGATGCCCTAGCCTTAACCCTCTGGTGTCCACCCAACAACATAGCCCTAACCCTCTGGTGTTAATCCGTAGAGGCCCTAACCCTAACTATCTGGTGTCTACCCATAGAGGTCCTAACCATAACCCACTTGTGTCCACCCATAGATGTCCTAGCCCTAACCCTCTTGTGTCCACCCATAGAGGTCCCAACCCTAACCCTCTGGTGCCAACCCATAGATGTCCTAAACCTAACCCTCTGGTGTCCACCCACAGATGTTCTAACCTTAACCCTCTGGTGTCCACCCATAGACATCCTAACCCTCTGCTGTCTGGCCCATTGATGTCCTAACCCTCTGATGTCCACCTATAGATATCCTAACCCCAACCCTAACCCTCTGGTGTCCAGCCTTAAAGGTCCTAACCCTAACCCTCTGGTGTCCACCCATAGAAGTCCTAACCCTTACCTATAGAGGTTCTAACCCTAACCCTCTGATGTCCACCCATAGAAGTCCTAATCCTAACCGTCTGGTGTCCACCCATAAAGGTCCTAACCCTAACCCTCTGGTGTCCACCCATATATGTCCTAACCCTTACCTATAGAGGTTCTAACCCTAACCCTCTGGTGTCCACCCATGGACATCCTAACCCTAACCCTCTGGTGTCCACCCATAGACGTCCTAACCCTCAGGTGTCCACCCATAGACCTCCTAACCCTAACCCTCTGGTGTCCACCCATATAGGTCCTAACCTTAACCCTCTGGTGTCCAGCCCATAGACATCCTAACCCTAACCATCTGGTGCCCACCCATAGATGTCCTAACACTAACCCTTACCCTACACTGATGAACAGCAGGATGACTATTAAATAAGGGTTGGGGTTAACCCTGACCCTAAATAACAGTCAGGGTTAACCCCGACCATTTATTTAACAGTCAATACAGTGTCTTATGTTGGTGTTATTTAGTGCCATCTAATGGTGATGTTACCTAAGGTGTCGATGTTCAGTACATTTTCTTTATTCAAGGGGCCCAGTTTGGACTGTGGCTTTGTCGTATTTCCCTTTTTGATTTCAGTGTGTGGTCAAATGGACTAATCTGGGATGTACTGACAGGACTCTTCTAGGTCTGACTGTGGTTTAACAAATAACTTTCTCAGTAATGTTTTTTATGTTAATAGCATACATATATACATTATAGGTAGTAATATGATCTTGCATATGTAAGGAATACATTTTTTTGAGGAATTTATGTGACTAAAACATAATAATCATAAGGGAAAATAATATAATTAGAATACAGGATTCAATCAATATGGAAATTAGATAAAAAGTATTGATTAAATTATACGGAAAGGGTGGAATCAGTAACTTCTGAACTTCCCCCCACTGCCTTTCCATTTTGTAAATAAAAGCATTGTGTGATTGTTTCCGTTCTGAATAATGTAAAATAATCTATAGTATCAACTTGTCTTTAAGACTTAAATTTCTTCATCTTTACATGTAAACACCTCAGCAGTAAATAGTCAATAAATCACTAACTAAACACATTAACAGTAAATAAATCATCAGTACATCACTAAGTATATGCCAAACAATCAAATAAAATACATCTGAGAAAAAAACTAAATCAGATTAACTTCCGTATGTGTTTTTGCAGCATCAGAAAAAGTGCCAACAGAAATATTTATAATATTAATAAATTGTGAATAAACACATACTGGACTAGATGTACACATCTGACTGAGACAACAAAACCTAAAATACTTCAGATATTTTAATGACAAACGTATAACTTTAGTATTCTATCATATAAGCATAAGCCAGGTGAAGGATATGCAGCTTTAATTTGTTCAGTGATGGAGATTTAAGTGTAAAATGTATGAAAACTTGAATGAAAATTAAGGATGTGAATTGTTGATGAGGATGAAACCAACAGGTCAGTGAAGCAGAGAGTGGACAAAGGAAGAGGAGGAGAAGAGGAAGAGTGTGAGGTGACTGGCTGAACAGAGCCAGTGTCAGGGCAATCTCATCAACAGAGTCGATGACCTTTGAGATGGACAGACGATAAACGTGACTCAACGAGCCTCAGGTTCAACCTTTAAACAAGTCACCATCTGCTGACATGAGTCATACAGGAAGGAGGAGGAGGAAAGAGGAGGAGTAAGAAGAGAAGGAGGAAGAGAAGGATGAGGGGGAGGAAGAGAAGGACAAGGAGGAGAAGGAGGAAGAAGAGAAGAACGAGGCAGAAAAGGAGAAGTAGGAAGAGAAGGACAAAAAGGAGGAGGAGGAGAAGAAGGAGGAAGAGAAGGATAAGGAGGAAAAGGAGGAAGAGGAGGAAGACAACGTCCACAGGTTTTGACTTTCTGCTTCACATCCATTTTGGGCCACTAAAATCTTGTACGAACAAGATCGAGTGTACGTTTGATCCCCATGTGGTCCATGTCATCATGGAGACTTTCTAGGACAAATGGCTGCAGCTCTTCAGGAAGAACAACCTTATATGAGAGGTCCTCATTATCTCGTCTCCTCCAATACAAAACTCCATCCACTAGCTCCAATCTGGACCATTCTCTGAGCAGAAGTGGGAGTTCAGGCAGCTCAGCTCTTGCTGTAGGCAGGATTTTCTCTCCCATCTCAAACTGGTGAATTAACTCTCGGATACAAGGATCAGCATGTTGCTTTTCTTTAATGCTGAGAACAGGGATAACTGGCCGCTGTGGGGAGACTTCAGAGCTGTAACTGTCATGGATGGTGTCAGCTTTGATGGAGAGCGACTTGACAAGGGTGATTTCAAACTGGCCAAGATCAAGTGGCTTGGAGGTTCTGACCAGGTGACTTCGGCAGATTGCATTTACAATTTCTTCCAGTACCACATTGTCAGCTGTATGCTGTGAAATGAACTCTTGAATGATCTCATGGTCTCTAACTGATGCATCACGGGGACATGTATGAGGGCATTGAGAGTGTCAGCATCACCATTTTGCTTTCCAGCTCAATACAGCAGTTTAAATGAATAGGTTGATGTAGCAGCCAACCAGCGATGTCCTGCCGCATCCAATTTAGCAGAAGTAAGGATATAAGTCAATGGGTTGCTGTCAGTAACCACTGTGAAATCTGCACCATACAAATAATCTTGAAATTTCTCCGTCACACTCCATTTTAGTTGAGGAAATTCGAGTTTATGGGCTGGAGACTGGCTCTCACTTTCTGATAGTCCACGGCTGGGGTAAGCTATGACTCTTAGCCTCCCCTCTTGCTCCTGATATAAAGCAGCACTCAGTCCTGTTACACTGGCATTAGTGTGGATGGGAAGGATCTGAAAATCTGAGAACTGGAGCAATGTTGAGCTTTTTGACCAGGGTTTCAACTGCAACCTGGCAGCTGGGACTCCATCATTCTCTGAATGGCTGATTCGGGCTGTAACATGGTTTCTTCTTCCCAGGAGTCTTTGGCTTGCGTGCAGGTAAGTATCCTCGGGTTAGGTCATTTAATGGCTTTGCAACGATAGAGTAATCTTTCATGAACCAACGGTAGTATCCAACAAAACCCAGAAAAGATCTTTGTTGTTTCAAGGTTTGTGGAACTGGCCAGGTCAATCTTTTCTGGATCTGTTTCCACTCCTCTCTTCAACACAACATGGCCCAGATAAAGAACAGATGTTTGGAAGAATTTGCACTTTTCAAATGAAAGTTTTAAGCCCTATTCCTTCAATCAGTCGAGTACTCTGAGCAATCTTCTCTCATGTTCCTCCACAGAATCTGAGAAGATTATCAGGTCATCGACAAACACCAACACTTCCTGTAAATGGAGATCTTCCATACACCTCTCTATCAAGTGTTGGAACTTGCTGGGTACACTAGTAACCCCCTGAGGCATCCTGTTGAACTCCCAGTACCCTAGGGGTGTGACAAAAGCAGTCTTTGGCTTGTCAGCTTCATTCATCTCAGTCTGATAATAGACTGACTAGAGATCAAGCACAGAAAACCATCGTAAACTGGTGAGGGCTGTAAAAGACTCTTCTAAATTGGGCAAAGGATAAGCATCGTTTATGGTCTGTAGACTGAGTTTACGGTAGTCAATACATAATCTCACATAACCATTTTTCTTTCTCCCGACCATGATGGCAGACGACAATGGCGAGGAAGACTTCCTTATGACACTGGCCTCCAGAAGCTCATGGTGTAATGGGGGTGGTTTGGACCCAAATGCAGCACACAGATGCAGAAGTCGGTTTAGTGTCTTTATTAATATAATCAGTGGTGTAGGAGGGAAGATGGCACGGTGGGCAGACAGGCAGGCAGGAACAACAGGAGAGGCAGAACAGGACGATGAGCAGGTGGGAAACGGGAACCAGGCTGGAGTGACTGACTGGTACGGGAGAATACTGACGGAGACTGGACTAACAGGACTACGGACTGAGACTGGACTAACAGGACTACGGACTGAGACTGGACTAACAGGACTGGTACAGAATAAATATAACCGAGCAAGGAACAGAGAGCAGAGTGGAGACTAAATACATCCAGCCTGATGAGCCACAGCTGCGTCCACAGGTGAGTGTAATCAACAGAATGAGGAGGTGTGTCAAAGTTAAAGGGCCAGAGACAGAGAAAAAGCAGTAGAATACATAGAGGTGTGACACATGGAGATGTAGGCATACCAGACTGATCTCATGAAATCGCATTGTATGTCATGCCAGTTTAGTGCATTTGGCATGCTATATGTACGCATTTTCATCTTTCCGCGTGTTACTCAACGCCATTTGATGGTGTGAAAATGTGCTAGCTGCTAATCACACTAATCGCTAACCCTAAGTGCTAATTGCGTGAGCAGCTAATGTTGAGTTATTTTATGTGCCGTAAACATACACGGTGAAAGCTTATAATAAGTTTCAGATAACATGCGAATTACAAGTGGCGTGTTATCTGTATGCAATTAATTATATCACATTGGGCATACAGCTTCAATATCCTGAGGATCAATCTGCCAGGTGTGTTGTTTAAATGGGGTCGGATCATGAAGATTGATGGTGTGTTTGACTTGGCTGGTACATCCAAAGTCAAGGTCATGGTGGGAAAAGACCTCAGATATTGCATTTAACTTCTTCATGACTCTCTCCCTCCATTCCAGCAGTCGGGGAATCACCAAAGTTCGGGTTCAAAGTGGAGTGAGGTTTCTCAGCAAAAAAGCTGGTCACGATATGTTCAGACAAAATGCACCGGTAGGTCCTGAGTTCAGCTATCATGCTTAAAGGTGGAATATAAGGATCATGTTCTGACTCAATAGATACAATAACTAGAACTTTGCATGGAACATGAGCTGGGAGTGTAATTAGGCAGCGGCTGACACACAATCCGCCAGGCAGGGCTGAAGCAGGATGGTGAAACAGGACAGTCTGGCTCAGTGTTGGGGAGAGGGTTCTGGCTGAGCCTTCGATGACAAGAGGGTGGCCAGCTGGAACTCACACTGGAACTGCTCAGGAGCCTTACTACCCCAACATGGCCAGTGTCCTGCTGATGTGTCAGCTGCAGTGTCTTTAACAATGCTCTGTAACCATGAGTGCTGGGCTGGAATGTCTGTTGTTCACTGCACATACATTTCTCATGCAGGGGTTCAAGTGTATTCATTCCAGTCACTACTTTAGATGACAAGTCTGGGTGTGCATCAAGAACTTCCAGGGTCAATGCAGAAAAAATGTCATTGTCCAGAAAGTCTTTTGGAAATTTTCCAGGCATTTCAACATAACCAAGGTAGGGAACAGACTGACCTGCAGCTCCCTCAACATGTAACAGGTCATGTAGCGGATGGATTGTTTGGTCATGGAGATGGCAGTTATAGAAGGACACAGGTATAGTGGTTACCTGTGATCCAGTGTCCAGAAGACATCAACAATTCAGGCCTGAAATCTCAACCTCTGCCGTGCACTTTGACCCTACCAGCCCTCGGGACAGTTTGACTGGTGCCCCAGGACTAGGGTACTATAACTCTGCACAACAAACAGTCTCTTTTGACATAGCGGGACAGGGTGGGTCCTGCACAGTTCCAGTTTGTCCCACAACAGGAACCGACTCTAGTTTAACTGTTCGGAGTTGGGATTTTGTCTCTGTTATCTTTGTTTCTTGTTGTTGAACTGCTTTCGTGTACTGCTGACCAGCACAGATTTTGGTGTGTTGTTAGATTGAGGCTTGATACAGCCATCTTCACCATAGCAGACAAAACCCAGGTTTCAGACTTGAGGATGTGTTTGAAGTCTTTAATTTGCCACGTGGCTTTGCAGTTTGGTCGGCTATTGGGGGATTGGCCTGCTGTCCATAGGACTGACAGGCAGTTAAAGCAGCCAGCTGTTGCTATATGGTGGCCATTTGCTGGGTAAGCTATTTAGTCAGTGTAGTGAGTGCAGCACATCCTCTTCTCTTCCTTCCTTGTATGCAAATTGAGCTTGGGCAGTAACTTTTTGTGTTGTAGAGCCCAAGTGCTGTTTCATTCTTTGAGTTTTTGTTGTTTCTCTGTCTTCTTCAGTTCTGAGGAGTAATAGTATTCAGCAAATGATGGAGGATTGTCTTTTTTTCTATTTAAGCTGAGCTCTGAAATGAGGGAATTATCCCAGCAACCTCGGCAGAACTGGTTTAACAAATGCTCGTTAACATCACGCACCATAACTCCTCCCCTCTTCAGGGCCAGACTTAAAGCTACTTGTAGCCGATAAGGTAGATTGATGGTTCTTCTCCTCCGTCCTGATAAGTGTCCATAAATTTTGCATACAGCTCCTCCCCATCTTGGACCATACCATTGGTTGAATCTAGTTTTTCAGTGTCATTTCCAGCTGACTGGTTGGGGCCATGGTGTTTCACAATGTCAGTAGCAGGGGGCAGCAAACTGTTAAGGATGAGTTGTGATCACTGAATTTCAGATAAGGCTGGGTCGATCAAAACCAAGTTAACACATGAACGCCATGTATCATAATCAATATCGTGTTGTGGGCATGGCACTTCCCCAGAGACGAACATAAATGCATCGCTGTTTCCTCACTCTTGATGATGTGTTCCACAATATATGTTTGGACCTCTGGCAGATTTATATCAGTAGCCAAGATGTAAATTGAAGACCTTTGCTATTTTGGTCTTACAGGTGGTGCAGTGGTTAGTGTTGATTTTGAGGCAGCAGCCATTTTGTAGGCTCTGGACTTGGTTGGTTTTTAACAGGATCTCCCAGGCTTACAGGGTTTGCAGGACAGAGTTCAGAAATATATTCACTGATTTGGGCCATCATTTCCATCAGCAGTTCAGCATAGTCCTTTCCCACCATTTTAGCTACTTGTCTCAGGTCAGCTAAATAAGTGTGGGTCTTTGAACTTCCTACTCCCGACATGTAAACTTAAGGCAAGGTTTCAAAGCAACAATCATTACCTGCCTGTGTAGTAAACTTATGCAGCAGTAATGCATCCAATAATGTTACAGCCAAACCAAAATCATACTCAGCAACCCACATATTGTGAAACTCTGAGTCAGGTGACAACAGAAACCATGAGGTTAACAGTACCATAACACTTCAAAACTTCAGTCACTTCATCTTTGTCTACATCAGTAACAACAGTAATTAGCACTGCATTTGGGATTTTGATCATGAGTGCATCAAAAACTTCCATTTTAAAGGGGGGGGGTGAGACTGAATGTTGTTGAAACCAAAAAGTTATGTCAAATACTGAACCAAAACCTCCTGGCTAGCTCGCCACAATTATGTAACATTTATGTTGTAGTAAAGTGTAATAAAGCTGTTATAACTATATTAACTATAGCTTAGCTGGGAATGTAATTTCAATAGGACTGGTATAATCAGAAGACAATGTTCGGCTCAGGGAGGAGTTGGTCAGTAAATGACAGTACAGAACACTATTTAAATTTTAGATGGTACCATGTATTGAACTCAAGTAACAAAAAAAACAACTAACATAAATACCCAAATATTTACAACTGTACTTGAATTTGAATGTGACACAGTTGATCAAAATATTAAAGTAACC
>JAPQRP010000002.1:6422058-6439369 GCA_037367295.1 Apogon hyalosoma
AAAACCTGACTGGAAGTTCTCAAATAGACTGTTGGCTTGAAGGAAGTCACATAACTGATTAGCTACTATTTTCTCCAAAATCTTAGATATGAATGGAAGATTCGATATGGGTCTATAGTTTGATAACACTGCTGGGTCAAGGGTGTGTTTTTTAAGAAGAGGTCTGATTACAGCTACTTTAAAGGACCGTTTTACATAGCCTGTTGATAATGACAAGTTGATCATATCAAGGAGGTTGCTTGTAGGGCCGAATATACCGTTTTCAACTTCTCGTGGCTGTCCCTGGAGCCAAGATCTCATCTCTCTCGAGAAATGTCACGGCTTGCGGCACTACCACACAAACACACCTCCAGCCAGGTACCGCTGACTAACTGTAAACACATGCTGTCCATGCCTTCATTTCACAGGCGTTTCCAATGGCAGAGCTGAAACAGATAATTTTATCAGCTGAATATAGTTTTTGTCAGATGTTTGTAGTTCATTATATGACCCATGTGTAATTGGTTTGATCTGAATAATCACTCGTATAATAATTAGCCTTGATGTTCGATCTTAACTGGTGTTGTACGGTACTTGTCTCTGGTACAGTAAATGTTGGCCCTGATATGATAGTGTTCTAATTGCTAACGGGGCTGGGACAAAGTGACAGGTGGGAACTATAGATGTTTGTATGCCTGTTAGCTCTTCAGCTGTACAGCTTAAATAGACAGATTGCTCATTTTATTAATCTCCAAATGGGTAAATTCAAATGGAGTCATAACACCCATCACACAGTCCAAAAATCATCACTATAGACTATGCTACAGACCCTTGGAACATCAGGGTTAGGGTAGGGTTCCTAAGACGTTCAGTAGAACACTGGGGCATCTCCATTTGCTCATGAACTAACTAACGTTAGCAGCGCAGTGCTAATGGCTGCAGACCAAGCCTCAGGCCACCGGTTAGCTCATAAGCTGTGTGGCTAACATTAGCAGTGTGGTGCTAGCGGCTGCAGATGGAGCTTCAGGTTCCTGTCTGCATGTTCCCCCCTGGCCATCCAGACGGATGGGTCACAGTGACATACCGGCTGTGGGTGCAGAGACTGATGGTCCGAGGCCCCGTCTGCAGCCGCTAGCACCGAGCTGCTAACGTTAGCTGCAGAGCTAAAGAGCAGCTCCGGTTCCACGAACTCCTCTGTGAAGTGAAAACAAATGTCTGAAACTTCAATATCCGGCTAAAGTTTCCCACTTCACTCTGCTCCAGTAATGTATTCGATCACTATTCTTGCCTTCTCGTTGCCTGCTTCATTGAAAACAAATGCACATAATTGAAGGGGGAGGGTTAACGGTCGGTTTTACGACAGTAAATATGCACTCCAAACTGTGGGAAGAGCTCTACTGAGAAAAATGCTACAAAAACAGCAAAGAACCATAACATTAAAATGTTGTCTTGTTCCTCTTTAAAGTTATAATATATATCATACAAAACAACAAAAAAACACAGCTGTAGTTCCTTCTTTAAACACTGCCATTACCATCCTGCGTTAAACTGCTGTTCCTCATTATATTTATTGAATCCTTTAACCCCTGAGCCCTGATTCTAGGTAAAGATTAACATATTAAAACTTTCCTTTAAACTGGCTTAAGGTTTTACTTTGCTTTAGTTCATCTGACAAGTGTGTGATAATGATGATTAGATGAGTTATCCATCTGCAGTGCAGGCTTTAGTTTCTTTATTGCCCACTTCAGCAGCTCCTCCAGGGTTTATTACACACTAAAACTTAAACCAGTAATGAGTTCCTAGTACCAATTGATGTTGTACAGCGTTATCGTGTCCTCTGCACACAACTGTTCATATAACACACATCAAGTCCTGTTGTTTCCACCAACTGGGCTCTAGTTTCCATTTCTGGCTGTTTCTGGTCCAAGGACAGGGTTATCTCCGACTATAAACAGGATTTAATCTTTTTCTGGAAGACCAAACAAAACAAACATCCCAACGAGCAGGATTTTAATGTTTGTGAAAGCAGTAACGGTGCTCGCAGCAGCAGTAATAGTGCCGATTACAAATTGGCCTGGCGACTTCACCATCTGCTGTGGGTAAACGAAGCAGAGTTCTGCCTGCAACACCTCAGCCTTTCATTCCTCAAACCTGTCGGCAGCATTAGGCGGCATTTAGGTGAATGATGAGTAGGCGTCAAGGTCACACTGCTGCTCACATCTGACATTCTGTACTTTACTGATAAAGTCCTCCGGCTCTGTAAAAGTTCTTACCTGGAAGACGAGGACAGCAAAGTCCTGTTTGGTGGACGTGGACAGAGCAGAGGTGGGTCAGCAACCCTGCCAGCTGCTCTGCTAGCTGGCTGCAAAATGTGGAATGGATTTTCTGAACGGAGGTGTGTCTCAATGAGACATGGATTAATGAGACATGCCTCCGTTCAGGAAATCCATTCCACAGTTTGCAGACAGCTAGCAGGTGAGCACTGAGCAGCACTGTGGCTAACCAACGTTTGACCTGTGTGGAAACTAGGGGTGTAACGGTGCACTCGTTTGTACCAAACCATTTCAGTTCAGGGCCTTTGAAACAATATGGAGGTGTACAGAACAAATATATGTAGCCTATGTGAAGAATGCAAATACTCTGGAAGCAGGGTGGACACAAGCTGAACCCATGTGCAGGGTTTCCTCTATATACATTCAGGAGCGACACTGCAAAAAAAAAACCTAACAAAAAAAACCTTTATTTTATGTCTCAGGGTCTCTGATGGGGGGGGCATGACAATAGAGAGTACAGAAACCAGGTCGGACATTCGAAGCATGTTAAGTTTCACTTTCGATTTTCTGTAGTTCCGAATCAGCGCCTTCTGTCACCATCTTCACCACCGTCTTCATCTTAGTCTGCATCATCATCTCCATCTTCATGATGTATTATGTTCAGACGTGAGTCTTTTCATCATCGTGATCAACTCCTCTGAAAACCTGATGTATATTTATATCCCCAAACGCAGTTTCGGGGATATTATGTTTTTGGTCCGACTGCCACTGCCGGCTCAGCTGGATCTGCCACCACCGAATGTCCTTGGAGTTAACGCAATAACTTGAAAAATATTGGGTTTCGAAATTCCATATTTTCCATATCAATCAATATCATGGAGAGGAAGAACTAATTGGATTTTGGACAATTTACCATTTCTAGATTGCCCACAAGGGGCCGCTCAAAAGTTTAAAATCACTAAATACTCTTTTGTTCATATCTCTGGAAGTATTTGTCTGATTAACTTCAAATCAAGTGCAAATGATAGGTCATTACCTGGGGATGCCTCACATCATGACATCATAGCTGTCTGGTTAAGGATTGGGTGTGTTCGGGGATATACCCCTAGCCATTACTTCTGACGACTAGTTTTGTCTAGTTTGTAAATGTCTTCATACATGTCCCTGCTTCATTCAGTTTCACTTCATCACCACACACAGATCTGGAACATGTTTCTTTATGGATGTGATTTTTCCTTCTGTTGCTTTTTCATCGGGTTTATTGATTGTCTAAAGGTGGTCCAGACACATCTGAATGTGTACACAGATCATGTTTTAATACCAGGTGTAAACTGAGCCATAGGAGACAAGGTCAAAGTAAAATACGCAACGACACTAAACACAAATGTGGAAAATAACGTTAGACAAACTTAGAGACTGGTGTCCTTCTGTTCTGGGTCCACACAAACTGAATTTACTGATGCATGTGTTGGAGTTTGTCCACAGGCCAAATCCAATCAGCAGCTTCCTGTGAAGCAAAGCCATTTAGTACATAAAACTCCTCAACTTCATGTTATGATGCTAATTGGCTGAGCTCTTCTGTCAATGCTAATGCCATCTGAAGAGAACCAAAGGAGGGTAATAACACCAGGACAGCAACACACCACCTCAGGCTTAACACTCAGCAGATTTAGGGAATTGGATGGATCCAAATAACGATGGGATTCAGGTGGATCCAACTAACGATGGGAATCAGATGAATCCAAGTAACGATAAGATCCAGATGGATCCATCTAATGATGAGTGTAAGCGCCATTTTATTAAGCTTACAATAATTTAATGTTTGTATGTTTGCTTCAAAGGAGCAAATACATTATATGGTGTTTTAGGGAACCATAAGGACTTATATATGTGTGAACACAAGGGGGCATAGTCCTGCTATGTCAGTATGAGTTATTTGATAAATACCTGTTCTGTTGTTCTCTTTGACTTTGGAAAATAAAGAAGATGGACGTCGGAGCGACACAGTCGATTAGCCGCTGTGCGGTCGCTGTGTGGTGATGATGTGTTCAGCGCGCAAAACATCGTTTTGACGTCTATTTATTTTAGAAGAGGTAAAAGCAAGAATTAAGAAACAAAGGAACACTAAGATTTGCCTCTACAATGAGATTCAGATGGATCCAACTAATGATGGGAATCAGATGGATCCAAGTAATGATGAGATTCAGATAGATCCAAGTAAAGATGGGAATCAGATGGATCCAACTAATAATGGGATTCAGATGGGTCCAACTAACAATGGGAATCCGATGGAGCCAAATAACGATGGGAATCAGATGGATACAACTAACGATGGGGTTCAGATAGATCCAAGTAATGATGAGATCCAGATGGATCCAACTAACAATGGGAATCAGATGGATCCAAGTAAAGATGGGAATCAGATGAATCCAACTAACGATGGGAATCAGATGGATCCAACTAATAATGGGATTCAGATGGGTCCAACTAACGATGGGAATCCGATGGAGCCAACTAACGATGGGAATCAGATGGATACAACTAACGATGGGGTTCAGATAGATCCAAGTAATGATGAGATCCAGATGGATCCAACTAACAATGGCATTCAGATGGATCCAATCATATGTTTTTCTGTATTTAATTCACTGATCATGTAGATGTTCAGTAAAACTCAGAGTAAATTCAAAGGTCATTAAATCAAAAACAGACAAAAACTGAATAAACGGTGTCTTTTTCAGTCCAGTCTGTCATTAACTTGTCATAAACCCAGTGTGTCCATCCATTGTCACTGATCCAGCTCCATGGGTTTTACTGGAGAATCAATTTTGTAGAAGATGGCAGTGTTTCCACGGTAACTGCAAAGCCACTGAACATCCAAATGGGTCATATCTGATGACCATGAAAAGATGAAGAACTATATTTACACCAATTACTGACATGGATTGATAGGATTAGTGAATCATCAGGTATTAAACATTTTAGATCAGCAGATGGTTTAGGTTAAAGGTGGACATTTGGGTCTTTAAGAGTTAAAGGTGGATGTTTGGGTCTTTAAGGGTTAAAAGTGGATGTTTGGGTCTTTGAGGGTTAAAGGTGGACATTTAGGTCTTTAAAGGTTAAAGGTAGACATTTAAGTCTTTAAGGGTTAAAGGTGGATGTTTGGATTGTAAAGGGTTAAAGGTGGACGTTTGGGTCTTTCAGGCGAAACACTACAGGTGAATAGGCTAAAATTTTAAAATATATAGATATCACCATGAAACTTCCTCAGTTGATTACTTACACAAGTATGAAAACAAAAAGTTATTACAAGTTTTTGAAATGTGTATGTTTATGCAAATTATGCATAATCTCATTAAGTATGTGCAATTTTGCATACGTTTTCGGCAGATCTGAAGATATGATAATGCCAAGTGCACAATTAATTTTTCATTTTGTTCACACACAAGATGAAAATAAAATTAATGAAGGATTTCAGGATATCTGCTTTCATTACCTAGGAAATGAAAATATACCACCTATAGCCTTAAAAAAAATCAATTTTTGCCATATTTTTTTGATTAAAATGTCACATAAATCAGGCCAGGAATGATTTATTAACAAATCCCTCTGTAAATATCTTCAGAATATTTCTAAGTGTTGAACTGGGAAGTTTGGTGTTCGTAGGCACTACATAGGCTGAGATGTTTCTACTGGAGCATGGCAAAGTCATTTTGAGAAAACAGCATTTAAAGATTTATATAGGAGAAGTTAATGCATTTCTACAGGAAACAATTGCTTAAAATCAAAGTAAATGCTCAGACCTTTAGTAATATTAATACAGAATATTTCAAGCTTATTAAACTGGATTATTTAATAACCTGGCAGGCATATAAAGCTTAAAGTGAAGTAACTCAGTGAATTAACACTGATGTGTCAAGTTGGGGCCACAACCTAGGCTAGACAGTTGGATGGACCCAGAACCAGACCAAGAATAGATGTCACAGCTTTATAATAATAATATGGACCCAGAACCAGGCCAACAGTAGATGTCACAGCATTCTAAAGTCTTTATAAAGAATCACTGTTTAGAAATAGACCTGACACAGCATAATTAGGGAATAAGAAATCGTGCATCAGTTTACTGAGCCGTGCAACATGCATTATCAGCCCTCCCAGTTTCCCAACGGCAGCTTACGGTCAAATGTGCTGCTTCCTGGTGGTTTTTCAGCTCATCAATAGATTGATTTCCCTTTTCATATCTTGCAAGGCGTAATTGCTGCTTTGTTTCCCTGAATGTTGCGGAGTTAGGAGCATTTTCAGACGTCCTACAGTAAGCTAACACAGAAGTGTGTCACGCGACGCATCTGAGTGAATCACATTAGCCGAATCCAGCAGTAGCCAATGAGGTTTCATCATTAGCATTAAATCCCCCCTTTGACATTCATGATTGATTCCTGATAAAAAGGAAATGTCCTTATTTGGTTTACATAGCACTGTGCATGAGACTCAGACCTTTCCAACGATACCGGACATGACAGGGTTCAGTAAACAGGTGAAACATGGCACACTGGTTTGGAATGCTAACTTTTTGGTAAATACAGGAGAAATTTACTGCCGCAAGTGAACAAACTGTAATAAAATAAACTTCTTAATGTATATTTTCAACGTTTTCTTTATAGCAGCTTGAAAGAACACATACTGAAGGAGTGAATTAGCCCAAAATCTCAAAATTGACCACTACATGAAAAATCGATGTTTTTGCCTGTCATGTCTCACCGTAAACGTTAAAGGTGGACTTTTGAGTCTTTAAGGGTTACAGGCGATTGTTGGTTCTTTAAGGGTTAAGGGGGGACAGTTGGGTCTTTAAGGGTTAAAATGATATACTACATCATTCGTTTGCTGAACAAAACCATTCAGTATTACTAGTGTAACTTATTAACTTCAACTACAGTCAAATGCAGATGTTTTGGCAGAATGTCTTCACAAACATCTAGTTGGACTGAGGAGGATCTGGACCACTGAGCTCTCAGAACACACATGTGAAGCGATGACCTTTTATGTCCACAAATAAGTTCAATAACAGCCTCAACAAAGTGAAGGAGAAGTAAAGTGTCAAGCCAAATGGCAGATGTAGCCGATATCCAAGGGTGGATGAAGCCATCAGTCACATCCTTGAACCACGGTAACGTGTGGACCAGCTGATGAATGGGGGAATCTGACGTGTGGTGGGTTTTCCTCTGACACTCACTTCAGTCATATCAAGCATAGATAACACGATGTGCATCTGTCAGGACCCATCTGCCATGCACTTCCACTGATGTGAAGAATGCCATCATGACGCCAAACTGATGCTAATGCTCAAGAAGAAAACACCCAGTAGCTGTTGACTGTCCATTCAACTCAGGACTGAAGTCAGACCTGATGGACCCAAGACTCAAACGCACTTTTACATTTATGTCACAAAATTCATAGGTTTAGTCAAGTCTGGACTTATTTTGTGTTGTCTGGTTACTCACTGTCATCTGATGATGATTTGTAGATATTTTTATTTGCGGTTTGTCTTCTTCACCATCTTCATCATCTTAATCATCATCGTCTTCAATCGCAATGAAACACTGACACTGACCCCATTTCCATCCACACGGAGGCTACATTCACACTGCTGCCAAATGTGGCCCAAATCCAATGTTTTTGCCCAATTGTGACCTGAATTGGATTTGTTAAGGACATTTTGAACAGCACAAATTAGATTTTTTCAAATCCGACCCTGACCACTTTCATATGTGGTCCTAAATCGGACATGTATCTGATATTTTGCAATGTGACTTCAGTCTGAACAGCCAGGTCACATTTATCCGACCTTTATGTTATTGAAATGCAACAAACACCACAATTCTGTGTCCCAGGAGGAGGAGCAGCGAGAAAACACATTTGCTTCCATAATCACAGTGTGTGTCTGCGTCATCACATATTACATCAGGACCTCATAAGTGCATGTGAGTCACTTTAGGGTCACATTCAGTTTATACTCAAAACTGATAAAGTCTTATTTAATGTTTAATATGAACCAGCACACACCAAAAAAAATCAGATTTCACCAAAAAATCTGAATTGTGCATTAAGACCTGCTGTGTGAAAGGAGCCTAATACTCTGATCAGTGGAGTTATCAAATTATTATTGATCATAAACCTTTGTTTTCTTAAATGTGGAATGGGATCTCTCAGGGCACCATCTTAGACCCCATCATTTATGTGTTTACATTCATGTCTTTTCAGATGTTGGTCTACAGATGGACACCGATGACACTAATCTAATCAAATCAAATTTTATTTATACAGTGCCAAATCATAATAAAAGTTGTCTCATGACATTTTACATATAGAGCCCATTGAAACCAGACTCTGAAGTCAATTTACAGAATCCTCCAGGAGCAAACACTGGTGACTGTGGAAGGAAAAACTTCTTTATGACTGGCAGAAACCTGGAGCAGACCCTAACTCCTGGAGGATGGACAATTGACAGGAGCAGATAAAGGGTTAAAGAGAGGGTAAAGGAAGACAAAAAGAGAGAGAAAGAGAGAGAGACTAGGGGAGAGGGGGGAAGTTGGTGAGTAGAGCGAGACACTTGGATTACAACTATACGGATAAGTGAGAAATAAAGTAAAATCTCAGCTGAACTCATCAGCCAGATCCACCCTGACTATAGGATTCATCAAACCGGACAGTTTTAACCTACTCTTACATACAGGGGGTGTCTGCTCCTGGACCAAGGCAGGGAGCTGGTTCAACAGTAGAGGAGCTTGATAGCTGAAGGCTCTAGCACCTGTCCTACATTTACAGATTCTAGGGACCACCAGTGCACCTGCATGTTGACAGCATAGTGCTCTCGATGAATTATATGGAATTAAAAGCTTTGTCAGATCAGTAGGTGCCTGGACAGCCAGCGGTTGAGTACAGACATGTGACTGAACATGTCATCACTGGTCAGATCAGGCAGGACCACAGAAAACTACAGAGTCCCACATACTTTTGGCGTAGGTACACGCCGACTCAGTGTTACTTTTGGTGACCTCCAATTGGCTTAGTCGGGAGTCATTACCACCAACATGAATTACAATCTTACGGTATTTTGGTTTATCCCTATCCATCAGTTTTAAATATTACTGTGTCGCCCCCTCTGGCCCCTGAATGCATTTGACTATGGTCGCTGGTGTCTCTAACTTCACGTTCCGTACTATAGAGCTGCCAGTCACCACAGTTTCATTCTCAGTGGGTGTGGTGCTGAGGGGAAAACTTATTGGAAACGTGTAGTGGTTGGTGGTGTACCTGAGGCTTTTGCCTGCCACTATGTTTCCTCCGAACAGTCACCCACTGTTCCTGGTTCCTTAGCTGCTTGGCGGATGCTAGAGGACGGCTAACCTGAGCTGGGGGGTCTGCTCCAGCTAAAGGGGGCTGGCTAGCTGTCGCAGCTATCGCAGCTATCGCTTCGTTCATGGAGTGGACCTGAGCTTCCAATTGGCTAAGCCTCACTTCCATGGACGCAAATATACTACATTGTCACTAAAGGAAGCGGGTGAAAAACTAAGCATCTGACACACCGAGCAACACTGAAGAAAAGGAGAACAAGGATAACAGGAAGGAGAGAGAAAAGCCATTTTAGCCACTAAGCTACTGAAGATTAGCAACTGGGGTTAAACTGACTAAATGGATCGTAAGGGGTTAGCCCACAGGTGTCAAAGTCCGATCCTCGAGGGCTGCTGTCCTGCACTTTTTTAGAGGTTTCCTTCTTCCAACACACCTGATTCAACCACATCGCTCGTCATCAAGCATCCTCAGCAGCCTGCTGATGAGCCATGTGGTTAAATCAGGTGTGTTGGAAGAGGGAAACATCTAAAACATGCAGGATACTGGCCCTCGAGGATCAGACTTTGACACCCCTGGGTTAGCCATTTGTGTGATAGTTTTCACTATCTGATTAAGACTCAAATAGCTGGCAATTTTCTAAGACACAAGCAATCTAGAATAGCACCAGATAAAAACAGTGATTCTACAGATATGAAGCAATTCGCTGCCACAACAAACACACAACAGGAAGTGATGCAAGATGCTTATGGCAGTATGTAGGACATCCCCGCTAACAATAACACTTTATTCAGTATCTGATTATTATTAGTCATGTAAACAAAATAATCTGATGTAATCTGCAGTAATCTGATTATAGTAAACCAGTTTAACACACCTGGATTTGTTCTAATCCTCCCATGTCTTCATACATGTAAACAGGTTAATCTGATTGATTTAGTTCCGTTACATCTGAAAGTGAGGAAAAACTATTAAATCACACAAAACACAAGTGATGTAACAGACAATAACAGGAAGTTGGACACTAGGTATGTATGAACTGAAATAAATAAAATGATAAATCAATAAACAATAATGGATTGAAATGTCTAAACCAGGGTGTAAGGATGATCCTGTTTCTGAAGTGACTGTAAATGCATCACATCTGATTATTGCAATGATCTTATTAATGACAGTTATTGGGTTTATGTGCTGGTGTAAACGGAACCACAAAGGACTAACTAAACTGATTTACCTGCTCTTCATCTGGTTTTAGTCTGTGTTTCATACTTACGTTAGCTTTATGTTGAAAACTGATGTTATTTTCCACTGACCTTTCCCTTTGGTTTTAGTTTATCCTCATACATTTCTGGATATTCAACTGCTGTTGGATCATGGGTAACCTGCCGCGGTCTGTGCCTGATGGCTTTTTGTGTTGTCGTGTCAGCACCATTAAGGTCAGAAGTAGGAAACTTTGAACTGCAGTGTGAAAACAGCCCAGAGGTTCATTCACGCTCCGAGGCTTCACACTCTCATCAGTGGTCTGTTGACATCAGCTGCACATTTTCTGCAGCAAAAATGTCACAGGGTGCGAGCCTCATTGACATGCTCAGTTTTGTCATTTGTGGGCAACATCATCTGTGTGCACAGTCCAGATGAATGTGAGGTGTGGATGAGACGGAGGAGCTGTCAGTGTGTGTGACAGCAGTGAGTTAGAGCCTGCCTCCAAGGTTAATTGTGCCATTAGTTCCACTTGAAGCATTCACAGGCATTATCTGCTGCTTTACATGGACCCTAATGTTCTTCTAATAAAGCAATAAAACTTAGTCCTGTTTCAGAGACTGGGCCCATCAGACGGATTCACGTGGCGGTGGACACCTGTCACTGACCCTGTTTACACCACCACATAAATCTGATAACTGTATTAATCAGACCTGATGTGTTTATAGTCACTTCAGAAATAGGATCATCCATAAACTCCATTATTATTAAACTTCCTGTTATTGTCTTCAATTCAAGTTTTTTGGTTTTGTTAATTTTGTCATTACTTTTTCCAGGTTTTGTTTAGTTTTGCTTGTTTTGTACATTATTAAACCTTAGTTCTGTTTTGTTCTTTCTTTCAATATTGTACTCAGTGTTTGATCTATTTTGTTGATTTTTATTACTTTTGTTTTATTGTTTTCCGTTGATGTTTGGTTTTGTAAAATTTGTTCTTAGTTTTCCAATTGTTTAGTTTTGCTCATTATATTCGTCATTATATTCAATTTTGGCTCAGTTTTGTTCATTTTGAATTATTTTATCCAACTTTTGTATTTTATCTAACTTGTCAAAAGTCTAGTGACAGTAGAATCAAACTTCTTGTTATTGTCTTCCACTCATGTTTTTTTGGTTTTGTTAATTTTTTGTATTACTTTTTTCAATTTTTGCTTGGTTTTGCAAATTTTTTTCATTATTTCACTCAGTTTTTGTTTTGTTTAAATCTAGTGGTGAAGAGTACAACTTCCTGTTATTATCTACAACATCACTTATGTTTTGTGTGATTTAATAATTTTTCCACATGTTCAGATGAAACACAACTGAATAAATCGGGACCTGTTTAAGTGCATTAAGACATGGGAGTATTGAGACAAATTCAGGTGTGCTAATCTGATCGATTATAATCAGATTACTATTGTTATCTGATAAAACGGATCAGATTCTACTGTTTACATGACCAATAATAATCAGATATTGATCAGAGTATCAGTGTGGCTGTAAACAGGCTCAGTGTCATCAGTGTCCATCTGTAGACCTACATCTGAAAACACATGAATGTAAACATATAAATGATGGGGTCTAAGACGGTGCACCAAGGGATCCCATTCTGCATTTAATGAAACACAGATTCATGATCAATAATAATCTGATAACTCCACAAATCAGATTCTGACCAGAGTTTTAGTGTGGATGTAAATGGGGTCGGTGTCTGTTCATTTATCATATCTTGATGATTGAAGGTCAACATTTTAATTATAATAAGGGTAATGAGTCATCTGTTGCTGACCACTGGGATCCTAACACAAAGTTGCATGTTAATCCTGCCCTTATTGTTTCTTAAACCGTAGCATTGTGAGTTTATATACATTACAAAGGCTTAAAGTGACAATGGTACTTGTTTTTCTTCCTTTCTGATGCAGATGAGGCAGAAGTCCATGAAAGTATGGGTTTCTGCACCTTCATAGACTGTAGGCACTTTATTTTCTCCATCCTGTCATGAGTTTGGAGAAGCCAGATGTGACCACAGCATCTCAGAGCGCTCAGTTCCAGAATGCCACAGTGGTCCAAGGTTAGTGTGACTGCCCACAGGCCGGCTGTCAGACAGCCACACAAACACAACAGCAAGAGCACACAACCCATGGAAACACACATTCTTTATTTATATCCTCTTCTACTCAGGGGAAGGGGAATAGACCGGAGTTAAAGCGGAGGAAGAAGAAGAGGAAGAGGAGGAGGAGGAAAGACCTGAGGAAGGAGAGGAGGAAAGACCAGAGGAAGAAGAGGAGGAGGAAAGACTTGAGGAAGAAGAGGAGGAGCAGAGACCTGAGGAAGAAGAGGAGGAGGAAAGACCTGAGGAAGAAGAGGAGGAGGAGAGACCTGAGGAGGAGGAAAGACCTGAAGAAGAAGAGGAGAGACCTGAGGAAAAAGAGGAAGAGAAGACTTGTGGAGAAGGAAGAGGAGAAGGAGGAGAGACCTGAGGAAGAAGAGAAAGAAAGACCTGAAGAGGAGGAAAGACATGAAGAAAAAGAGGAGGGGGAGGAGGAAAGACCTGAGGAAGAAGAGGAGGAGGAGGAGGACGACACTGGAGACAAACTGAAAGTAGAATAAACATCACAATAACAGCTGGATGCACCTGTGATCATGTAGTTACAGTCATTTATCTGTTTTAATTCATATATAAGTATATAAAGTATATATCATAAATGTGCAGATATTTTTTATGGACGTTGTAAAAGGTATTTTTCACATGGACAACAGGGGTCCCTTTCCCAAAGCAGGTTTTGTAAAAAAAAAAAACAAAAAAAAAAACTGAATCTTTTCACCCTGAAATGATGGAAACTGAGTTTTCCATTTCACAAAGGGAGGAAAGTCAAACCACAGACAGAGAGGTAACTGTAGTCTGTATTCAGATAGAGGTGTAACTGGAGTCTGTTTCAGTCAGAGGGGTAACTGTAGTCTGTTTCAGATAGAGGGGTAACTGTAGTCCGTATTCAGATAGAGGGGTATCTGTAGTCTGTTTCAGACAGAGGTAACAAACTCTGGGTCAGTTACCATAGTAACAGACTATGAACCTAACCTGGTCAGGACCAGGCTTTTCTCAATGAAACCCTGAGTTTCTCTCTGGCTCCACCCTCTTTCAGCCACACATGGTGTTTGATTTCCTCATTCATTCAGTCAGTAGGAGAGTTTTGATGTTACAAAGTTCTGCCATTCTGTTTTTTTTTTATTTACTTTTTTTTTTTTTTTAAATCACTCAGTAGGCCTAAATTAGAAGTCCATCAGACACAGTAGGTGCAGACTGTTTTCACTAACATGTCCTTTGGACAACGATCCCGTGGATGAAGGTGCAGCATTACTGCACAGAATTAAAGGTGCTATATATAAGAATTATGTTCCAAGTAATCATAAAATGGCCCTGACTGTCACCAGACATTAAGGAATCATGTTAATTTCAAATACTGATATCATTGACATTAGTAGTCCAGCCAGAATATTTGCATTTGAAAAGCTCAGCCCCTAAATAACACTTATGTTGTAATTTCGTGTTTTGGTTTGATACTCCGTCCATCACCTATCTACCAGTCACCGAGTTAGTAGCATTTCTTTATCCACGTTGACAGTTCCACTGAGCTGCAGCTAGTAACATTTCTGATTACAAATGTCTGATATTTATCCATTGTAGTGTTTGTTATATCCATAATTGTATTGATAAATCCTTGAAAAATGTCTTCCTGTTGTGTTAACAGTTGTTCAAACATTTCCTTTTGCTTTTGAAGCAATTCAGTTACCTGTGCAAGTTATACATACTCATCCTCAGGTTTAGCTTCTGCTCTGTTCTTTGGTGGCATTTTAGCAAAGACACGCCAAAAGCAGCACTTTGTTCCAGCAGTAGCACAGTGGAAGCAGCAGTAGCACTTCCTCCCTAGTTCCCCGTGCTTGCACCTCACCCAGCTGTGGTGGTGTCCCGGCCAGCTGTGATTGTAGCCTGGCTAGCTGTGGTGCTGTCCTGATTATCTACGATTGTCGCAAGGCTAGTTGTGATTGTCGTCCGGCTAGCTGCGGGGCTGTCACGGTTAACGGTGGTTGTAGCCTGGCCACCGGTGATGTTGCCCCGGCCAGCAGTGGTTGTTTTTGCGTGGCTAACAGTGATGTTGTTCCAGCTATCGGTGATTGTAGCCCAACTAGCGGCGGTATTATCCCAGCCAGTGGTGGTTGTTGCCCAGCTAATGGCAGTGTTGTCCCAGCTATTGGTGGTTGTAGCCAGGCCAATGGCGGTGTTGTCATGGCTAGCGTTGGTTGTTGCCTGGCTAACAGTGGTCTTGTTGCAGCTATTGGTGGTTGTTACCCAGCTAACAGTGATGTTGTCCCGGCCAGCGGTGGTTGTTCAATTAAATTCAATTCAATTTTATTTGTAGAGCCCTATATCACAACAAGGTTGTCTCACAGGCCTTTACAGAGTTAGTTGGATATACACAAACCATCAAATACACAGCAGATGAGGGAAATGGATTATTGTCCTGGGCATCCCCCGTCCTTAGACCCTCCTTGGCAAGGAAAAACCCTGTGGGAAAAGAGAAACCTCAGGGAGAACCACAGTGAAGGAGAGATCCACTCCCATGGATTGAGATGCTATAGATGCACCAGGACTGATGGACGTCCATTTTCAGTTCCAGTCTGTAAGGATGAAGTAGGGCAGGAGCACATGAGGGGGTCCATCTAGTCAGATGAGACAGGTGGGGCTGAGGAGGTCCATCCAAGCAGGTGAGGGTGAGGAGGTCTATCCAGACAGGTGAGGGTGGGGGAGGAGGTTCGGGGTCACAGGACAGGGCACAGATGAGTCACCTCAGATCCTGTCGTCATTGTGCCCCAGGCGGCTACAACTGAAAAAGTAGCCACTCCCCCAGAGGGGAGTGGGGAAAAGGGACACCAGGTGAATAGTATAGAACAGACAAACTAAAATAGACACTAGAAATTATAGGTACAAACAAAAGTGGTACGTAGTACCAGGAACAGGTGATAGGACTCAGTGCCTGTATTTTCCCTGGCATTATTGCTCCTAGGGCAGCTTAGACTGACCTGTAAGGTTCAGTCTGTTTCTACCTTTCCTGACCATAAGCTTTTTTTTAGAAAGGAACATTTTCAGTTTGTTGTCAGTTGTTGCCTGGCTAATGGCGGTGTTGTCCCAGCCATCGGTGGTTGTAGTCCGGCTAGGGGTCGTGCTGTCCCAGCTAACGGTGGTAGCCCAGCTAATGGCGGTGTTTATGTATTGGTTAAAGAAATCACAGTGTCAGCATTATTCTAGCATCCACACCCATGCCAAAGATGGTTTGGAACCAGACAGTTCACAGAACAGTTCAGACAGTCCCATAGAGAACAGCTCTGGTTTCAGTCTTCTGGTGTTTTTGACAAGTGAAACTTCTAAACCTACAACATTACTAAACTGAAAAGGCCTCTTATTATTCCCAAATAAATTGTGACAAAATGAGAACAAAACAAGGATATGTATAGGAGACGCTTTTGGAACATGGAGACGGCTAAGACCGACGACAGCTCTCCTGTGGTCTCCTGCACCCTGAGGTCTGACCGGGCCTGGGTGACGGGTGCACTGGTCCGGGAGAGGAGACCGCCGGGCCACGGTTTGGGACTGGGTGATCTTTTCTCCCGGTCTGTGACCATGTGAAGAGACGGCCCCGGTATAAGTACTGGTGTAGGACTCGTTGCTTGCCAAGGTAGCTCCTTGTAGTAGACACATGCTGGATCTGGCAACCCCTAGTCAGGGGGAGGCGGAGGGAATACCACACTCTACAGTATTTTGTATGTGACTGCAGTAACAGTTTTGGCCACAATCCTACATACGGCACCTTTAAATATTTGTAGGAGATGGTTATCAGACCGAGCATACAGTGGCTTGCAAAAGTATTCATACCCCTTGAACTTTTTCACATTTTGTCACGCTGCAACCACAAACATAAATAAATTTTATTGGAATTTTATGTGAAAAACCAACAGAGTAGCATACAGTTGTGAAGAAGAATTAAAATGATACATGATTTTAATATTGTTTTACAAATAAAACACTGAAAAGTGCATTGTGCAAAAGTATTCAGCCCCATTTTCTCTGAGCGCAAGCAATTGCTTTCAGAAGATGCCTGATGATTGCTAAATGATTGAATGTTGACCAAATGACTAAATAAAGTCCACCTGTGTGTAATCTAATCTCAGTCCAAATACAGCTGTTCTTTGATGGCCTCAGAGGTTTGTTAAGAGAATACTGGGGCGCAAACAGCATCATGAAGTCCAAGGAACACACCAGACAGGTCAGGGATAACGTTGTGGAAAAGTTTAAAGCAGGGTTAGGCTATAAAAGATTTCCCAAGCTTTGAATATCTCACGGAGCACTGCTCAATCCATCATCCAGAAATGGAAAGAGTATAGCACAACTGCAAACCTACCAAGACACGGCCGTCCACCTAAACTTA
>JAPQRP010000002.1:6459843-6475229 GCA_037367295.1 Apogon hyalosoma
AAGACTGAAAAGAAGGAAGAGTTGGACGATAAAAAGTCTACAGAGAAAGAGGCGGCATCCAAAAAGACTGAAAAGAAGGAAGATTTGGACAATAAAAAGTCTACAGAGAAAGAGACTGCATCCAAAAAGACTGAAAAGAAGGAAGATTTGGACAATAAAAAGTCTACAGAGGAGACATTCAAAAAAACTGAAGCGAAAGACACTGAAAATAAAAAGTCTGAAGAAAAGGGCCACTCCAAAAAGACTGCAGAGAAAGACACGACCAATAAAAAGTCTACAGAAAAGGAGTTGTCCCAAAAGTCTCTCGACGAGGACTCAGCATCTAGAAAACTGCCAACAAAAGACTTAATTCCTAGAAAATCTCCAGAAAAAGAATCAGTGTCTGAAAAGTCTCCTGAAAAACAGCCAGTGTCCAAAAATCCTCAAGAATCACCAGCCAATCAAACATGTGGAGAACAGGAGGTGGTGTCTGAACAGCCTCTAGAACCAGCATCTACAAAACTTCCAACAAAAGAATTTATGTCTAAAATGTCTCCTGAAGAAGACTCGTTGCCCAATATAGCTTCAGAACAAGACTCGGGGTCCAAAACTACATCTGAATGTCTAGAGAGGAAGCCGTCCGGTGAAGTATCATCAGAAACCCACTCCAAACAGACTGAACGGGACTCGACCGTAAACACCTCAGAGCAATCTACTTCAGAACAGACTCCAGAGGTAGACGCAAGACCATCTAAAGCCTGTCAGAAGAAAACTAGGGGAACGAAGAGGAAAGGGACTCAGCGCAGGAAGAAGGCTGTGGTTCCTGCGAAGAAGCCAAAGAACGAGTCTGTACATGGAACGGAGGCGATGGAGACGGAGCCGGTGGTGAAAGAAGAGCCGGAGGAGGAGGCGTGTCCACAGACGGACCAAGATCGAAAACCACCAGACTGTTCAGAGGTGGTGGGTTCTACACCGAGTGCACCGCCAGGAGATCTCCGAACTGAACAGGTACGGCCGAACACCTGCTACATATTCCCTGAGGTGGTTGAATTAGCGTGTTGAGTTGTGGAGGTGGTCCAGAACTGCCCTTATTCATGGAGTATTAAGGCGGTGTGCTCTGGAGGTTTTGAAATCACTGTGGGTCCAACAGCACTAATGTCTGCGTGGTGTTCGAGGATGTCTAAAACCTTTTCAGGTGGTCTCCAGTCATCTCCAGTGGTCAAGTAGTGAGACAATAGTATGTATTCAAAATGAGGTCAGTCTGGAACATGCTTTTCTTTATGTTGTCAAAGCAGTTTCAGTAGCATTAAGAAGTGCCTCCAAAGAAAATGTCCTGCGTTTAAAGGCTTTTTCAGGTGGTCACCAACAGTCTGCAGTGGGGAACTGTTCCAAAAACAGCTCAGTCAAGTTTTATAAAGTATGTTTCTTATTCAGTGTAGATGAAGGCTGGTGCATCTGGGGGATGTTAGAGGTTCCTCCAAGATTTATTTTGATTTGTTGCCAACAGCCTCTGGTAATAGATTAGTGGGATGTGGACCAGAACGGTCACTTTGGACGGGTTATTTCTGCATTTTTAGATGGATCCAAAAGAATGAGGAAGTGAATCCAAAGAACATTCGTATTGTTTCTATGGCTTTTCCAGGTGGTCACCAGTGAACCTCCAGTGGTGGAGCACTAATATGTGCTCAAAAAACTACCCCTGTGGTCAGTCATGTTTCTAAAGCATTTAGATTATGAAGCCTTTACTAAGGTCAGCTGTAAGGGTTTCATGTAGATTCAGAAACTTTTTCAGGTGGTCACCAGTGACCTGCTTCTGCTGAGGAGTAAGGCTCTAGTATGGACCACACGTGGGCTCATTCTGGACAGGGTTTTAGTTCTGCTCAGCTAGCATTGACAAATGTTTTCTATTAAAATTTAAGTTGTTGAAATATTTCCAAGGCCGTCCCCATGGCCTGTAGTGAGGTTCAAAGACCATAATATGTACTCCAAACAAAGAGTCTAATAGCACTAAGTGATTCCAAAATAAAGGTCAGTATTTTCCAGGGCTGTTCATAGTGACCTCCAGTGGTGGTTTAGTGACATTAATACTGTCTACTCCAAATACAAGGGGTTTCCATATATGTTTAAAAGTACTGCCTGTGTGTTGCAGGTCTTAGTACATGCCTGTTTTCAGTTTCTCTGTAACTTCTTAATCTTCTGGTGTAAACTGACATGATTTTATTCTTATTGCTGAATGGACGTACAGTGGTATGAAGTGTAGTGTTGGCACAGAACAAAGTATTCATTACATTGGTTATAAAGTCCAATAAATATGAGGGACAAAAGCTTAAGTGTTTTTATGTTAAATCTGTGCTCAGGAACCAGCTGAACCAGCAGAGGTCGCAGCAGAAGAACGGAAACCCTCCAAACCTGTTGGTAAGACGAACACGGTGTTTATATGTTTACTGCACATATATGGATGTCAGTCCTGAGTCTGAACACGTCCTGTGGTCTAAACTAAATACCTCACTATGGAGCATTTATACAGTAAAACATCTAAAATCAACCCATTGTTTATTTAGTTTCATTATGAACTTGCGTCACATCACATTTTCCTCTCACTGTCTTGTTACTTCTTTAACCCTCCGTTGTACGTTTCTCGCGCAGGTACAGAATTCGTTCGTCCAGTTGTCGGGTATTTCTGTAAACTCTGCCAGGTGATCTACGCCGATGAAGACGAAGCCAAATTCCAGCACTGCAGCAGCCTGGAGCACTACAACAAATACCAGGTCAGTTTAGGACTCAAACCATCATCTTTAGAACTGATGACCAACTGTAACGAGTCAAATAAGACCCAGTTTCCATCAGACACTGGTACGGCGTCGACCATTTACCACTTTGTTTTCTGAAAACTTTATTGTGAGCGGAACTGCCAGTGGTTTTTCTGGATTCAGAGGTTTAAGTTCATTTGGATTTAGTTTGAGGTATTTCAGTTATAAAACCAGTGAAATCATGCTGTAAATTATACAGGGATCCCTATACAATAATCTGGTGCATTCTTAAAAATATTGCTTTAGATTTGACTTTAATAGTTACATTAATTTACATTTTATTTGCTACATCCATTAAGTGTTAAATTAAGAGCTTTATTTAACAGGGTTAAAAAGGCAGATCATTCAAGTCAAGACTGAACTGGAATTTTACTGAGCACATAAACTAAATAATACAGTTAAGGATATTTTTTTGTTATGGGGTTTACACAGTTATAACTATTTTCTGTTAACATGTACTCAAAACCAGTTTTCTTTATTATTAAATCTATGCACTGTTCATGTGCAAACTAGAACCTTAAAAAGTCAAATTTACAATTAACATCTTACAAAAAACCTTACATTTTGATTTTTCTTTGAGCAAAGATTGAGGCATTTTTCCCGTTGATAAACCAATCCGACATGTTTTGCCACATAAAAGCATTTATGGTAGTTAACAGGTTTGTGCGGACCTTATTTGATTTTTTTGGGATCGTGCACACCTTTCAGTAACTGCATGTCATCACCTCTTTTCTCAGGGTATAATTGGTTAAAAAAAGTTAAGCTCATTCATTAATTCAGCTCATTCCAGCTTTAATAAATACTTGTTTTCCAGGAGCAAACGGGGAAGGATCCATGGACGAGCTGAGAAGATGAACCAACCTGAGGGATGCAAATGTAGGACTACATTACCCAGAGTTCCAGAGGACGCCCGTCTCCATTGGACAGAGGCTGTTTGGGATAGTCTGAGGTGTGTTGGATCGACTCTGCACCTGTCAACTTGAACCTTTAGAAAATAACCCAACGAAGACAAAATGTACAAGTTTTCCAGAGTTTATTTAGAAAATGATCAGAAACGTAAATCATGCAGCTTTAGGTCTTATTTCGTCTGTAAAACCTGCCGGACTCAAACAGGACAAACTGATTGTATAAAACCGTTTATCTGCGGTTTCACCAAAAAAAAATCAAAGCGCTTCTGACTCGAGCTCTGACTTTTCGTTCCATCCGCTGTAGTGAAGTTGCACAAACTCAACAGTCAAATACATTTGAGGAGAAACTGAAAAAAAGTCCGTTCAGTCCAGTCCCGCTGTGATCGGATGATTTCTATGCAGACTTCTTCCCCTTCTTCTTCTCGGTTTTAGTCTGTTCCTTTTCCAGATATTTCTGTAAAGACCAACAGTTTTGTTTTCATTAGACACGTGGACGATAAAACCTTCAGAAAAATGGAGTTCAAAGCAGATGAGGGTCAAGAGCCATGGATGTTTGTTTAATGACATGATTTTAGTTAAGTGGCTTCACTGAGGTCTAGAGCAGGTACGTCAGACTTATTTTAGTTCAGGTTCCACATATGAGCTCAACTGGGCCACACCAGTAAAAGAATAACAGTATAATCTATAAATAATGCCAGTTCCAAAATGTTCTGTTTCAGAGTGAAGGAAAAGAAGTTAAGATTACATTATGAAAATGTTTACATCTACAAACTATCCTTTAAAAATGTCAATAACCTGAAACTTCTTGAGAAAAAGTGCAATTTTAACAGAGTTATGTCTAAGTTTATCATTTACACATGTAGATCTACAAATATACAAAACATTTAGTAACAGGCAGAAATTTTGTTACCCGTTATATTGTAATCCTTATTTGAAAAATGATGAACTGTGCATTCGTTTGCGTGTGTGCCAATGAATGTAACTGCCTGAAACAAAAAAAATATATATTGAAATTACAAGAATTTTTTAAAAAGAAATTTCAGGTTGTACATGGTTCAGGTTATTCACATTTTTTGTGAAATGATAGTTTCAGTCTAAAAATCCGTGTAAAGGAACAATTTGGCTTTGTCATTATTTTTAGGCTATTATAGTATTTTACTGGTATGATCCACTTGAAATCAAATTGGTCTGAATGTGAGCCCTGAGCTTAAATGATTTTAACCTCCTCTTCACACGTCAACCCACAGGCTGCATGTTTGACACCCCTGGACTCAGAAGCAGCAGACTGTTTCAGTTCAGACTAAAAATGTTTAACAGGGTTAAAGATAGTTTCAGCTTTAGGAATTCTGCTCATCAGTTCCTTTTTGGGGTTTGTTTTTGGAAACAAATGTTTAACTTCAAATAAAAATTAACATGGTGTCAGTGTAGAATAACCTTGATTTTTTTTTTTTTTTTTTAGCTCTATATCTATAGGCTGTTAAATTCTGAACAGATTTACTGGTGTCAGTCTGTAATGTGAATATGTTTTGAGTTATGGCCCAAAAAACTCATCAAGAAGTTTTAGAAGGATATAAGTTCACCTAGTTAGATAGGAATTACACGAGGTATGGTTTTGACAGTTACACAATTAATATGGTTTTGCCACTGCTCTACCAATAGTGAAAATATTTTTTGATGTAATCAATCTGAAAGTACTGTTTATACAATCATCAATCAAATATTGAGTGTATATATTATGCACATAGTGTATAGTTTGTATGTAAAGGGTCATCTAGAGCCGTTTTTCCTCCACCTTTCAGTGTTGTAAGTCTAGACTTTAATAATAGTAAATCTGCTGTTCATCAGTGCCATCAAACTGTGCAAACTTCGACTCCCTAAGATTTCTACTGATGGATATTATTTCTATAATAGAAGTCATGCACTGATTACTTGTTTTAATAGCATTTTCTTTAATTCCTGAATTTCTCTTGGGAGATCAAAGTTAATCTGCATAATTACTTTGTTCAGCAGCTGAAGAACTGGAATTCTTTGATTTTTAAACCCTGTATTATGTCCTGTTGTATTTTGATCTAATGTTGGGCTGAGTTCTGGCCCCAACACAATAAACTGGTGATGAATCAGGTTGTGACTGGTTTGTCGTGTGCGTTTCCTCACCTGCAGTTTGTCGTAGTGCATCTGGCTGCTGCAGTGCGTTTTCTTGGCCGTGTCTTCGTTGGAGTAAAACAGGAAGCAGACGCGGCAGTAATAACCCATCTTCACATGTTCCGCACCTGCACAAACACACAAACCTCACGTAACACACGTCTAGAGCTGTTCAGTGGTATTTGTATGGAACAGTGTTTTAACAAGTGAAAACGTGATTAAAGCAGCGTATGACGTTCATCACCAATTTTTCAGAAAACCTGAGTGATAGCCTAAGTATCACGAATCCGTTGGCCTTTCTGTGATTACGCGCCTGAATCACTTCCCTCCCGGTGAACAACTTCAAAGTGTACTCCATCACAAGCCGTCCGTCTGTTTACATGCCAAACTGACCCGTCACTCAAGCCTTTTTGGAAATTTTGTTGCAAATTTAGAATTTTAAATCAAAGTTAATTAACTAGATTCAACTAAATTACTGTCCGTTTAGGTTTGGTTCAGTCAAACCAAGACAAACATTATTGTGCCAAATAGTCTTCAAGAAATCAGTTGGACAAATTTTCTAAGTTCTAATTTTGAAAACATTGTTAAAAAAATCAAATTGAAATCCAGTAAACGTTGGCGCTGTATCCTAGTGCTAAAAAAAATGTCAAATTTGAGAGGAATCGGGTGAATAATCTTGGAAAAATCAGCAGGACAAACATCTCTAGTATTACTATGTACTGAACTGTACTCTAGTTATAGCCCCGCCTTATGAGGGGGTGGGGCCTTAATAAACCATGTCAAATAAGTGATACTGGTCACTGTGGACTGATGTGAGCAGTGGTGTGTTTGTAGGTTTGTTACCGATGGGAGTGTTGGGGTCGTAGGGAGGCAGCGGCAGAGAGGCCATGCTGGGTTTGGGATCAGGTTCATCCGCTGGGGGGGCTTCAGTCTGTCCGTTCTGATTGGACAAAGACTCCAACTCCTCCTCCAACTTCTGCTGCACAAACAAACACCATGTATCAGATACGTAACAAACAGATGGACTGTGGAAGCTGAAGAACTGCCGTCACAGCTGAAGTCATCTAGAACACCAAAGTCCCGCCCCTTCATCTGAGCCCATGGGATCAAACTTCAGCGGAAAAAAAACATGAATGGCACCAATGGAGAGAGTTTTTTTTTTTTTAAATTGTACCATCATTTACACTGTCACTTTGAAATATGATTTTACAAATCAAGAAAGTCTAAATTTTGGCCAAGACTAAAGAACCATCGAGTTGAGCTCAATGGACTGCAGCTCTATGTACAGGACACATTAAAAACAGACGCTGCCTTCGGATGTTTCACCTCAATCCTTAAGAGTGAAGTAAAAAAAGTATTACTGTTGCTACAGAGACGTCTTCAGACTCAATGACGATGTTACCATGACGTCACCTCCGTGACTTTCAGGTTAAAGGACTTTAATGCGTATTTCTCACCAATGACTGCAAGACAGTTTTTTTCAAACTAAGGTCCCATGGGGCAGAACTTCAGCTCTATTTTTTATTTCTCTGGTGGAAAACTAGTACAAAACCCCAACAAACCCTTTCAGACCCTCATGAATGTCACATCGTCACCTCCTGTGACTCTTTAGAACTTTACAGGATCACATATTGGGTGCATTTGGACTCAGAATCAGTAAAACTCTTACTGTTATGATTTGTTGGAGGCTGCTCTGCTGCTCCTCGGAGGCGTCTTCGTTCTGCTCCTCTCCGTTACTAGCATCAGCTTTCTCCTCCTCCACCTCTTGCTCCTGTTCTTCTTCCTTCTCTGATTGTTCCTCTTTCTCCTCTTGCTTATCCTCCTCTTCATTCGCCGCCACCGCCTCCTCTTCTTGCCCTTGTTTCTCCTCTGGTTTCTCAGTTTTTTCCTCTGTCTTCCCCTCCGTCTTCTCAGTTTTCTTCTCAGTTTCCTCCACCGTCTTCTCCTCGGTTTCCTCCTGTGGTTTCTCCTCATCTTTTGGTTTCTTGGCAGGAGGAGCTTCAGGATGTTTGGAGGATCGAGGAGGCGTGCTGCTCTTTTCTCTCTTTACAGATTTCTTGTCGTCAGATGTGTTCACACAACGATGCCTGAAAGAACAGTTAAAGATGACCATAAATGTTTGATAACTGGGAATAATCAGATAATTGTAATAATCAGATCTGAGGTGTTTACATGAACTTCAGAAATGCAATAACTGAAAACCCTGGTTTAGATGTTGCAGTCCATTATCTGATATTTTTCGTAGTACGTACATAGTGATGGTAGAATCAAACTTCCTGTTAGTGTCTTCTGTGTATGTAACTTCCATTTTCTATGATTTAATCATTTTTACACGTGCAGACGTAAAATAATTACATCAGATTAACCTGTACACAAGCAGGAAGACATTGGAGTATTGGGGACAAATCCAGGTGTGTTCATGTGAGTTCTCAATCAGATTATGCCGTTTACATGGTCATTTAAATAATCTGACAGCTCCATCGATCAGATAATGATTGCAGTATTAACGTGCATGTAAACGGGCTCAGTGATAGTTCCATCAGCTCTACAAGTTATTTGATCCTGTTTTAAAAACTGACAAAGAAGGATGAAAAAAACGTATTCGAACAGCACACACATCCTCTTGATCTAAAATGAAATGACTGTCGACGTGAGCTACTGACCCGTATTTGAGCTGTTTGTACTTCCTGCTGACGTAGACCGTCAGACGTTTGCCGTTGAACTTCGGGGGTTCGATTTTGTAATGTTCAGCGAGTCTCTCTGCGTCCTCTGCTTTCTCCATCTCAATGAAACACTGACAAACATATGAACCATCAGCAATTAATCTCTGCGTTTTCGGTTTCAAATTAGTTATAAAGAAACAGCTGAATTCAACTCGTCCACATACTTTTGTCTATATAGTGTATATTAATTAATCTAAATGTCTATTTACATTTGCCTTCCCCTTTCTAACAGGGGTCTGGGATACAAAACAATCATGACAAATACCATAATGTCGTTTTAAATTGAGATAAATATCATTGCATTGGTTAATGAATGAATCCAACGTGTCCCAATACTTTTTTTTTTTTTTTATATACAAATTTTACAGTACACACAACAAACAAACAAAAAACAGACCACAACAGTTAAGAGCATCTAGGTTCAACCTTTAGACAAATAAAATACAGACAGGTTCAGGACAAATTAGGCAAAAAAGCATATATGAGATTATACAGGTTTAAGGATTTTAATGATTAACATAAACATCCCATTTTTCCCAATATTTTTTACATTTGTCAATAGTGTCCAGATACTTTTGTCCATATATTATATGTATAGTGATGCCTGTAATTAAAACTACACACATCCTATATGACAAATTCAAACATTATCCCTGAAGTGTACTGTGGAATGTTCCTACCTCTCTCTTGAGTCGGTGCAGGAAGTATTTCCGGACTTTCCCGAATGGCACGGCTAGTTTCAGGATGTCGTCATCTGAGTACTTGATGTTGGGGATCTGGCCGATGTAGACCACCCGGCTGGTACCGCACTGAAGGATCAAACCAACACGAATATGAAGAAGGCGCAGAGGTAGAAAAAGAAGGAGACGAGGACGGAGGAGCGAGGGGGCGGGGCTCACCTGGATGGTCGGGTAGGTCATGGAGTGACTGACTCTGACTGCTCGACCACAAACCGACGCCAACACGTTACCGCTGTAGAACTTCGCCATCGTACGAGCTTCTTCTTCTGTGGCGAACTGAAAGTAGGCCTGACGGAGAGGACGAGGACGCACAAATACGGATTCACGTAAACCAGATCAAAACAATCAGGACTAAAAACAGGAAAAAGTTTATGTGATTCTGATCATTTTAGGGAAGTACGATTAATGTGGAGATGGGACTATTCCTCAACTGCTGGTACCAAACTGGCCCGGTGAAAACATCCCGATTTGTCAGAATCATGCCGATACAGACGCTCTGAGACCATCCAGTATTATGATATTGATTTTACTTGATATCACACTGAAGTTGTTTGTGGCCCCTGAACACTTTTCACTGTTCATATAGTCTGTGTCATTTTTGCACTTTGCAGATTCATCCCGCGGGCCGGATTGGACCATTTGGCGGGCCAGTTTTGGCCCACGGGCCTTATGTTTGATAGCCCTGAACTAGAGGTTGTTATGGGATGTGGTCAAAACTCCAACAGTGTTTAATACCTCGGGTCGTAAGTCGAGCACCAAATGTCGGACCACTTTTCCAAACGGCTTGGCGAGTCCCAGCAGCTCCGACATGAAGTTATAACCTCGTCTGAAGCCGATGACGTTCACCACCCTCATACCCTGACAGAAGGAAAAGACACAAACCACACACAGTTATTTATCTCTGTGAAAAAGAACATCCCACCATCTGCAGATTAGAGGTGTACGTACCCCTTTCCTGGAGTTATCTGAAATGTACAAAGGGAGAAAAGAAAAAAACCGTTTCACTAAAATATTCCAATGAGCCTTAAAGACTCGACTGGTGTAGAAATAATTCAGCTCTGCATCATATGAAACACATCAGATAAAGTACCGATGGAGTCCAAGTCGTCGTGGGATTCATCTTCGTCTTCTGCAAGTTCATCCAGAGTCACAAAGTCCTCCATGTTCTCCAGGAAGTCCTGACACGGCACAAAAACAAACTATATTCACAGGAAATTCAGCAGCAATGTGTATGTAGCACGATCAAATAAAAGAAGAAGTCTTCAAATGTGATGAAGACGGACTGATCTGAAAGGGAAGGTTTTCTGATCCGAACACACACCAGGTCCTCAGGTTCATCCCCCTCCATCGCCTCCTCCATCTGCTCTGCGTTCTCTCCTTCTTTAACTGAAGCTTCACTTTCCATCGGCTCTGACTCCACCCCTGGTTTGGCATCACCATCAGCCCCGCCCCCTTGTCCAGGCGTGTCCTCGGCGCCATCATCGCCCACTGAAAGCTGAGGACATGTGACATTGTTTTATACTAGTGCTGTCAAACCATTTAAATTTGTAATCAGATTAATCACAGGGTTGCTGTGGATTAATATCAATTAATCACAATTAAATATTCATCTTTATTCTATACTAATCGTGTTTCATTTTCATCAGCAAACAGATTCAAGAAAGAGGGGAATACATATGCGCTGGGCGACGCATTAGCCGACGTGCTAGTAGAATAATACTACGTATGCTTTGCGTTAATGTGGTATTTTAAGCCTGAAGTGCTTCGGTGAATAGAAAACTCCTTCCTGCAGAGTGTGTCCAATACTTTCTGTCAGTCGACTGTTTGGTTTTTTTGTCCTCATATTTCCATCCAGAGGCCAATGTGCTGTTTAGCGTCTTCCATCTTTATGGGTAGGTTCTGTTGTCTGTCACTACTGGATCAACTGACCATTTGTTCATGCCCGACACTAACTCTACTTGGACAAACTGCCCAAAATGCTTTGCCAGACACTTTCAGAGTCATTCTGTGCTGCAGATGGGTTAATATTGTTAAATTTTTAATCAGATTAACCATGATGATGGATTAATCTGTGTTATTGCGTTAATTTTGACAGCCCTGATTTATACACAACAGACATCCCACCAAACTGTATTCCAAGTATTTAAACATTGAAAATACATGTACATTTTGCAATAAGGAATCAGAATCACTTCATCTACTCTATTACTGTCCTTATTCTCATTCAAATTAACCAGCGCCGTTGAAATTACAGACAAGAACGTAATTGGACATTTTGACCAAACAAATTCTAAAATATCATTTACCATCATATTCAGAAAGACAGATTTTTGAAAAAAGTTCCAAATTTTACAATCCTCACGTGTGAATCCAACATTTATTTTCATTCATTATCCCTAATAAAAAAAAAAAAAAAAAAAAGCAAACAACAGAAAAGCAACAGAAACAATCAGAATGTAGCAGGAATTCTTCAAAGTGGAATGATTACAACCTCTTCCAATAACTGTGCTGTCGGTTTATTAGATTTTGATTGTATTGTTCTTAAATAAAGCTTACTAAAAAAAACAAAACAGACTTGATATCGCTTAAACGTTACTTTTTTTTAATGTAACGCTTTTTTTCCTTAAACTGTTTCTGCTGAGGTTTGTGTTCATTCCTTCCTCACCTTCTTCGACTCCACTGCATCCGTTTTGGCGTCCGCTCCCTCTGGCTCCGCCCCCTCTGCATCTCCATCAGTCGCCATCCGCTCCTCCTCCACTGCTCCTCCTCCTCCTCCGTCCTCCCCCTCCATTACCCCACACACCTCCTCTTCCTCCTCCTTCTCCTCCTCTTCCTTGACTGCAGGTCTCTTCTCCTCCTCCTCCTCCCTCTTTCGGTCCTCTCTGGTTCTGGAGCTGGAGGAGGTTCTGGACGATGAGTTTCTGGATGTGAAGCCGCTCCTGGATCCGGAGCTGAAGGTTCCTCCGTCGTTCCTCCGACCTCGACCGTCTCCGAAGCCTCCCTGTCTCCTGTTGACGCTGAGACGCAAACAGTAGAGACACTGGTTAATCTGTACCCATAGGACGTTGTATCAGTGGAAGCACCTGAACCTCCACAAATGGATGGAAAAGCCTGAAGTCGACTGCATTTATGAGCTTTCTCTTCAGCGTCTTTGTCTAAAATCTGACTGGTTTATCCTCTTGTTTCTTGAATTTCATTACAGACGAAATTCAGGGACGTAAACTGCACTTGGGAGGAGATAGGTACAAGATCATCTTGTAAATATTCAAAATGGAAAAACTGACTATCAGAATCCAAAGGGATACATTTGATCATATTTGGGACAAATGGATCACGTTTGTATCCCTTAGCTGCCCAAAATTTGTACCACTCCTCTAAAAATGTCCTCTTTTTTTTATAATCTCCCTGTATTTTTTCCTTGTTTTATGTTTTTCTGCATAAACATGTGGAATGTTTAAAGAACCCAGAGGTATTATAACACTATGATTTTTTTTTTTTTTTTTTTTTTAATAGAACTTTTTACTTAACAAGTATAACATTTTTAATTTCAAGTCATGTTTTTCAAGTAATTTTTTTTTTTACATGTTTGTATGTCTAAAATAAGAAATATGAAAAGGGCTCGAATAGATAACATATGTATGAATGGTAATGTTGAAGATATTTTGTCACTGCCAATAAAAACAAAATGAAAAAGTAAACTGCATTAGGAAAGGGAAAATTCCACCAATGAATTCATCATTTTACTGCTTCTAAAGTAGTGTAATATGGATTGTTTCAGTGAAACTAAACACATTTTGATGAATTCTCATGATCTGAGTTTTAGGTTTTATTAAACATAATCTACAGCTTTAAGGGGAAGAATCTGAATTACCAAAAATTTAATTCCAGGATTTCACTTTTCCAGGTTTGGAAAATTAGATTTTAAAAATTCAAAGATTTTTCTAGGTTTATTCTGATGTTTCACCTTTTAGACAATTTATAAGTCAAAAATTTTACATTTCTGATGTGTCACTTTTTCATGACTTAAAAGGAAGTGATTAATTAATCGCCTGTTTGTGTTTTCCTTCTCCAAACATTCTTTGTTATAAAGACCTGTAAAAACACTGGTCTACAGTTTTTGAAAATTATCCACTAAATCTTACATACATGAATTGGAAACAAAAGACAAATGTGCCGGTTGGCCAGTGTTTTACAATTATGTTTGTGTTACCATATTAACCTTTACATAAACATGCAGTAGCTTTATGTGCATTTGCATCGTCGTATCAGATACCATCGTGTCTTTTCACTGACAGCAGAAGTACATGTTTATTTTGTGTAATATTAAAGATTTTTTCATAAATTTCTATTAGAAATATTTTCATTCACAGATAATGTGATTGGACTGAAAGACTTTAAAATATTAAATACTTTTATATTGATGATGAAGATTTCTTTGTAAATAAAAAAGGAAATGTCATTATCGGCACTGTGGTCTAATAATTTTTTCCACGACCATATATGTATATGCGGTATGGTATTGGTGTAGACTTTTTCAGTCGGTGCGTCCATAAATCTGACCCCTGAGGGAAACTGAACAGTGAATGTTTTCTAATGATCAAACAGTGTTTAAGTACAAGTCGGAGCTCGGGGTCAAACGTTTAATATTTTTCACTACATAGAATTTCCCGTTTTTGACTTTTGAATTACAACCATTCAACACTTCTGTTTTAATGTTTCTTCATTACCGAGCAGAACTGAGTAAAGTTTCACTACTTTGTGCTTCTAACCCGCTGACCTCCCGCCCACTCATCCGACTTGTC
Organism: Apogon hyalosoma; assembly: GCA_037367295.1. NCBI lineage: Eukaryota > Metazoa > Chordata > Actinopteri > Kurtiformes > Apogonidae > Apogon > Apogon hyalosoma. Next base: position 6,473,948 of record JAPQRP010000002.1, read on the forward strand.
CTTCACACTCACTTCAGGGTCTTGTACTTGGCGCAGATGTTGAGGCGGATCTGTCGGCCTTTGATAGTGAGTGGGTTCATGCTGTAGTATTTCACCAACATCTCTGCGTCCTGTGGCGTTCCGAGCTGAACGAATGCCTGCGAAAAGGCAGAACCACAGCTTATTTAATCAAACAGGTTATAAAGACAAAATAACAGATTCTATAATCAACACTGAGATCATAATTTAAACCAGTGCTGATTTGTTGTGGTGGATGACCTGCAACTATCAGTGTGTAACTCAGGTCTTAGTGGGAGTTCCCCAGTGAACTGATAGAAATTCAGTATCGATCTGGACTCCGTGGGTCACGTGACATGTTTTTCCACAATATTAACATGGAACCTGCGCAAACAATGGCATCTTATTTGGAATGATGACATCTCTTTCTAATAGCTATGAAATCTGTTCGTATAATTTTGATGTTTACTTCCATACAACAGTGATGCAAAAATAGTTTTAACCAGAGCTGAAAGTGGTTTAAGAGATTTATGCAGAATAAAAGCAGAAATATGATACCGATATGATTTTATAGCAGAGGATGCAAAAAGCGTCAGTATTGGATAACAAACCAGTAACTAACATCAGATTAGAAATATGTTTCTAACAAAAAAAAAAAACAATCTTGCAGAAATTCATGCCATTAACTGTAACACAGACATAATGATCAGCAAATGAAAAACAACAAGTGGTTCCAGCCACAACAAACCCCGCCCCTCGCATGTACTGTAGCTTATTTTGGCCTCGATCCAGCTGATGTCATCATGTCTATCCGTGTGCTGATGTCAGTATCAGCTGCCTCTATATATGTGCCAAGTTTAAAGTAAATAGAAACAAAACTGATGCTTTTATAGACATTTGAAATTTTGCCCATTATAAGTAAATGGGAGAAAAAAAAAAATCATAAAAATATTTAAACTTTGACCTACTTTTCCCAAAATAACATCTATTCTGGGTCACTGGTAATCTATAAACCTAATGTGGTATGAATTCAATCAATAGTTTTGCTGCTGCAGACATTTGAAATTTCGCCCATTATAAATAAATGGAAAACAAGCTTAAAAAAATTAATAAAAAATGCTAAATTTGACCTACTTTTCCCAAAATGTAATCAGATCTATTCTGGGTCACAGGCAATCTATAAACCCAATTTTGTATGAATTCACCCAATAACACTGGTCAACAAAGATTTTGCTACCTGGAGGCAAATGCCTGTATAAAGCTATTTTGGTGATGCTGATTCCAA
>JAPQRP010000002.1:6491150-6501756 GCA_037367295.1 Apogon hyalosoma
AGAAGATGATGTCTGTTGTATTTTCAGCCTGATGTGTTGCCAAAGTTCTCCGCTTGCCTCGCATGTGTTCAACTAAATGAAACAGGATCGCACACCTCCACCTGTCTGCCTGTCCATCTGTCTGTCTGCCTGTCCATCTGTCTGTCTGCCTGAATAGATGGGAAGTAACACAAGTACCAATACTCCAGTACTGTACTTCAGTAGATTTTTCAGCTATCTGTACTTACTACTTTTTGCTCTTCCTTACATTCTAACATAAATATTCATACTGTCTACTTCTTATATTTTCTAAATGGACTTTTTACTTTAGTTTTGGTGCATTTGTCAGGTGTCAGCCATTATTTTTATTTTACGTCATTGTAGAGTCATTTCAGCCTAAATAGTAAGAAAAACAGCATCAGTGCAATTTACCACAAATTGAACACTATGGAAACACAGTGTCTGCTTTTATGATTTAGTGTTAATTCTGATTTATTTCTGCATAAGAACAAATTCAGTTAGTGCAAAATGAGACCAAAACAGAGCTTTTAATCAGTTCTTCTACTTTTTCTGTATAATAGTATTTGTACTTCTACTGGAGGAAACAAAACGTGTACTTTGGCCATCAGTCTGTCTGCCTGTCTGACTGATTGTCCGTCTGTCTGCCTGACTGATCGTATACCTGTCTGACTGATCATCTGTCTGTCTGCCTGACTGATTGTCTGTCTGTTTGACCGTCTGTCTGTCTGTCTGTCTGATCATCTACTGGTCTGTCTGTCTGATCGTATACCTGTCTGACTGATCGTATACCTGTCTGACTGATCATCTGTCTGTCTGCCTGACTGATTGTCTGTCTGTTTGACCGTCTGTCTGTCTGATCATCTACTGGTCTGTCTGATCGTATACCTGTCTGACTGATCGTCTGTCTGTCTGAATGTATCTGCTGAGTCTTCATTCGTCCGTTGGTCATCTTCTTAAATCCATTTTTGCACTCAGTTCAGATTATTTTCTCTCGTGTTAAACTGCACTTTTTCTCCGTGCGTGCAGAACCGAAGCCACTTCAGTTTGTTTCGAGTTTGCTTTGGGTTTCCCTCATCTTATCCCAGCATCCTTTGCGTTGTCTTTGAGCCTCGGAGGCGCCGGCAGTCTGCTGCTGCCGCATTAACTGATGTCTGTGTTGAGTTTTTTCTAAACGCACATAAAGTACTGTATAAAAAGTGATATAATGAAAAAATGTTGTAAAAAAAAAAAAAAATCTATTTTTTCTTAAACTATTTGAGAATAAATGTTTATGGAGAAAAAGTGTGTTTTATTATTTAATTTTTAGATCAAAATGGAAACTCTGACCTCTTTTAATACAAATATCATCACATTCAACAACATTTAGCCTTGAAAAACACATCTGAGCTTTACATAAACACCAACACATCTTGGATTTCTCCAGAAACTGATAACGACTTTTTTAACTGAACTTTTCCTTTTTTATGGTGTCAAATATGTTAAAGCTCGTTTTCACTAACAAGTAGCCCAGGATTTTCCCTACCATTATAAGAATGATTTAGAATGAAGAACTCACACCATTCTGAGAATCAAAAGTCAAACTAGGCTTACACTGTCGGAAGCGATGGCTGGGGGTATATCCCCGAACTCCCCAATCCTTAATGATGTCATGACGTGAGGCATCCCCAGGTCATGACCTTTCATTTGCACTTGATTTGAAATCAATCAGACAAATAGTTCCAGAGATATGATTTAGTGATTTTAAACCTTTGAGCGTCCCCTTGTGGCCAATCTAGAAATGGTAAATCATCCAAAATTGAATCAGAGCCGGCGGGGGCAGTCGGACCAAAAGCATTATGTCCCCGACACTCCATTCGGGGATATAATTAATTTGAAACAATAAGAGCATCAAACTTGATTAAAAGGCTTTCTCTAATGAGCACAGTTAATGGCCAGTGGACTTTAATTTGGAAGCTTTTTGGATGTTTTTCCAAAATATTCTGCACACGCATAATAATAAAAATTATCAAAAATTAAGCTAAATTACATACTTTTATTGAAAATGTACGATGTAACTGCAGACGGCCTTTCAGACTCCACAGCATTCACCCAATTGTCCACAAATTTAAGGATAATATTAAACCCACATAGAAAACCCAAGGGGAAAGCCTGTAGTCACATTTGTCATCTGTAGGATTAACCTACAGAGCCCCTCTGGTGACGCGAGGAAAAAAAAAAAAAAATGCAGCCAAGAGTTACTACTAATGCATGAGCACAAGACAATTCACCTACGAGAATGCTGTAAAGCGCAGCACACCAATTTGATGCTCCTACTACACGGAACACCTCAATTTGATTTCATTTTATTTTCACATTGGCATGAACTACCGTGACATACATCGATGAAAGTAATGGCCACGCATTAATATTTTTTTTTTCCCCTCACGTCACCGAAGGGGCTCCGTATTAACCTGTTCCTACAAGAAAAAGATCTGTTCTAGGCTTTGAGATGAAGAACAGGAACAGTTTCCATGTGTCTGCTCTTTGATTTACAGTCCAAGTAACAAATCCACAGCTTCCGCTCACAACCACATTCCTGTGAAATATGTAGCTGTGATGAATAAAACAGCACAGTGGTCCATTCAGCTCAGTGTTTCAGTGTCTCACCTGCGGCTTTAGCAGGTCCGTGCTCTAAAGCGCCCCCTGTGCCACCCTTTTAAACAGCTCCCGTCTCTGCGTGGCCGTCATGTTCTCGCAGCTCTGCAGCAGGTTGGACACGATGAGCGTCCGCTGAACGCTGGACGCCTTCACCCACAGCCGGCCGTTCATCCCCACCACCAGCTCACAGGGGAACAGCTGCGACAGGTCCGACATGATCTCTGAACCCGGGGCCAGGAGCCTCCGGACCAGGCCCAGAGAGACCCTGAAGAGCAGACCACCTGCCCCGAACACGCCCATCCCATTGGCCCGGCCCGAACCGTCAATACACACCAGTTCCGGCTCCATGTCCTTGTTGGCGATGAGGAACTGAGCGAACACCAGGTCACCCACCTGCACACAGGAAACACAGGTGATGTACAAAGAAGCACAGGTAATATCCAGGAAAACACATAGTATACAAGAAAGCATGTGTAATGCACAAAGAAGCATGGGTAATATACAGGAAAACACAGATAATATACAAGAAAGCATGTGTAATACACAAAGAAGCACAGGTAATATCCAGGAAAAAACATAGTATACAAGAAAGCATGTGTAATGCACAAAGAAGCATGGGTAATATACAGGAAAGCTCAGGTAATACATAATAAAGACAAGTAACATGGGAAAACAAGGGTAATACATACGAAACCACAGTTAAAACACAAGTAATATACAAGAAAATACTGGTGATATACAAGAAAACATGGGTAACATACAAGAAAATACTAGTAATGTAAAAGAAAACACAGGCAACTCACAAGAAACAGTTTAAAGCACAAGTAATACGCAGGAAAAAATGTATGTAAGACACAGAAAACCAAAGAAAAACACAGGTAATATGTAAGAACAGAGAGGTAATGTACAAGAAACCATGGGAAATACAGGAGAACACACAGAAAACCAAAGGAAAACACAAGTAAGGCAGGTAACGTACAAGAAAAGACAAGGAGTATACAGGAAAACACAGGCAATATACAGGAAAACATGGGTAACTAACTGTTAAAACCCAGGTAATAATGCAAGAAAACAAAGGTAATATACAAGAAAGAAAAAAAAGAACATAGGAAACAGGGGGCTACAGTAATATACAAGAAAATAAAGGTAATACACAGAAAAACCAAAGGAAAACACAGGTAATACACAGGTTAACACATGATAGAGCACCTGCAGAACACGGGTAACAGTTTGGGTCTGACCTGGACGTTGGGTCGGTTCCTCTTCGTCGCCCCCTCGAACGCTAAATAAGACAGAGACGCCTGTTCACTTCCTCCAAAGTCCACCTTGAAAACGTCTCCAGATTTGGTGGTGACGATGCCGATGACGGTCTCTCCTTTAGCCGGGACATACTGAGGACAGACACACAAACAGATGGACTCAAACCCCCAGAATGCACCGCTTCAACACTCACAGTTTACCCTTGTATCTCCATCAGGACAACAGATTTTGGAAATTTACCAATATCTAAAATAAGAATTAGACCAAATGCCAACATCCATGTCATTATATTTTTTTATTGTGTTTGTTTTTATTCTCACTCACTTTTGTGCCTAGAAAAGAAAGAAATCCTCATTATGTAAATTGTAAATTGAAAGTAGGCTAACAGAACTTTTTTTTTAGCTCATGACACTATCTTTGGCTGACGTGTCAAAGCATCACAAAACCTGTAAAGGATGTAAAACTGAAGAAATACACAATAAACAACACTGGAAAAATAACATTCTAGTCCTTCTTTCAATTTATACTTATATTTCCGTTAGGCCTGCACGAGTGATCAACTGGCCATAACTGCAGTAACAGTGTGTAAATGTATAACCACAAAAAAAATATTTAAAAGGTCCCGATTTAGGGGGATCTAACTGTGGTATTAAAAAAAAAAAAATAAAATACAGTGAGCAGAGATGTACTGACGAAAATATGGAGAAAAAAAAAGTTTAAAGTAACAACATCTTCTTGTATTTTTAAGTTTTTGCAGTTTTTGCTCTTTATGTTTGTGTTGAAAATATACATTTGCATGTATTTAATTACTTCAATAAATAAGCAAATAGATAAAAACTGAAATAATCACAATGATCTCCCATGACTTTTCCAACAACTCAGGCAGCCCTCATTTTTTTTAATGAAAACAAAACAAAACACGATTTCATGCAATAGATTCTATGTAATGAGTCAAAACTAAACATTTTGGATTAAAACAGAAGAACTGAATTTTACTTATAAGGGTGTTTTTTTTTTTTTAATTTTTTTTATTTTATCTAGTGTATTTCTACAGTTTGGTTTTATTTTGGAGTCACCGGAACACAACACCAAGCTTAACTTCTGTCATAATTAACAGCTCGTTCAGTGTTTCCAGCTGGTGGATAAATGTCTTAATTACTCTTGTAATTAAATAGTAAAGTGTCCATTTTGTGTGTTTGTGATTGTACTGAGCTCCCACACGGATCTCCATTCAAATATACCGCCATTTACGTTTGACAAGAACTGTTTTATGTTTACACTGGAATCGGAACTAATTCCATCAGATATTATAAATCGGCTTCTTCTGGTCAGTTTTTCGGCAAACTGCTGCTTTAACTATCTGCATTTTATGACAAAATATTCACTATTAAACACTGACGTCACTGCTCAGGGACTCTTCAGCAGATGCAGAATCAGCTGATCGGATCAACGGTTTAATAAAAAAAAAAACAAAAAACAGCGGTTTAGTCCCATCACCCGTCAGCCGTTAACTCTACTAATCCACAAATATTTAGATTCATTCAATGAAAATACCACCAGGGACTCGAACGTGAACCAGCGGGACAATAAACGTTAAATGTCGGTGTTTGTGAACGGAGTCTGGCCTCGTTCAGTGCCGTTTTTCTCGGTTCCCGTACGGATCGCGTCCCCGGTGCCGGTGTGTGTTTACCGGCGTGTATGGTGTGTGTTCCCGCCGGGTGCCGCTGTGTGTGTCCGGCCTCACCCTCATCTGCTGGGCGTCCATCCAGAACACGTTGGGCTGTTTGTGTCTCAGGACGCCGCTCTTACACACCACCAGCCGGTCCCCGCTCCGCCTCAGACCCGGTCCGCACACCACCTTCTCCGCCTTCACCGACTCCGTTAACGAGATGGTGTCGTCCGTGTCGAAGCAGAACTCATCTCCCGGTAATAAAACCTCCCCGACTTTGTTTTTTAACCTGGAAAACATCTCCACCGAGTCCGGAAACTCAGCCTCACATGTGTTCACTCTTCTTCTACTCGTCTTCCTCCGTCTTTAAGCGGTTTCTCTGTGTTACTGCCGCCGCAGCAGCGCCACCCACTGGACCGGAAGAAACACTGCATCCTCAAAAAAAAAAAAAAAAAAAAACCAAAAAAAAAAAAAAAACCCTATTTCTTTATTGACTGTATCATGTTGTTCTTTTGTCTGATTTGTTGCAGTGATAAATAATTAAGTTTAGTGATACATTTTTTAACCGATGTATTTATTTAATACTCATAAATAATTTATGATTTACATTTACATGCATTTTTGCTCCGTCGGAAACTGATATCAGTTCTATTCAACCAAACAGATGAGTTTAATCCACTGTTCTGCATTTATTTACATCCTTTCAGAATATTGATTTTTTTTTTTTTTTTAAATTGACAATAGCCAAAGTTTAGCCCAACACAACAGTAATCAAATAAAAATGAGATGTATGTAATAGAATGAGCACACATACAGTTTTGGGGTTTTATATTTATTAGAAGTTAATGATATTATTTCAGTATCAACAGGTTTCATTCATTGTGGTTTTTTTTCCTAACAAATCTACGTCATATTGAGTTATTGCCTATAAGTCAGTTATATTACTGTATTTATTGTTTACATCTGCTATTTATTCTGTTTTGTGCAAATTAGCTTTTTTCCATTCCCCATACTACTTTCATTTTACTTTATTATTATTATTATTATTATTTTACCACTACTATTGTTCTTGTTCTTTGCTGCTGTAACACTGTAAAGATTCTCAGTGTGGAAGTTCTCTTATCTGATCTTATTTTATCTCATCTTTTCTGTGTATTTAAAATACATATTATTTATTTCTTTAACCTGGTAAGTTAGTCGAGAACTGATTATATAATTTACTCATAGTTAAATTAAAGTATTGGCCCTCAGAATTTTCCTTATTAATGTGATGTGGTCTTCTGTCCAGTAGATGGCGCTATGTTGTTGTCCAGCTCATGTTTTTTGTCATTTTTAGTTTTTGTAACATTATTCCGGTTCTGAACTTTATAGATGTGAGTGATTCATTTCATCAAGTAAAGTTTTTTTTCTTATCACAAAAACCACAAGATTTATGCTAAAGGAAAGATAACTTTCATATATATATATATATATACACACACACACACACACACACACACACACACACACACACACACACACACACACACACATTGTTGGTTAACTTTTCTGTAATTGTTGGTATTTCTTCATATGTTTTCTTACCTTAAAATCCATTTCTCAGCTTTTCATCATAATCACATTTGGCTTTTTTGGACGTTCAGAGGCTCTGTAGTGAATGCAGAAACATTGTCATCTTCGTCAGTAAAACCCACCGAGTACAGTTAAGTATCAGTTTGATGAGAAAATTATTATTTTTGGCAACTTTTCTCAGAATAATTGTTTTAACATAGTCAGCCTCTTCATTCTTCTGGGTTAATTTCATATTCATAAAGCTAAGGGATCCAAAGCATCCCCATCATTTCAATTATTTTTAATAGAATGAAAATGTATTGAGTTTCTAAAACATATTAAATTTAATCATTAAAAAAGTTGATCAGCGCTTCAGTTTTATTATAATTACTTTGAGTAAATTGGTCTGCCACTTCATATTGTAATACTATTTTTCTTTCCTTCTCTAACTGTACCTCTACTTATTGTTGGATTTTCATTTTGATTCTCTTTAATTCATTTATTATTTATTTATATTTTGTCTATACATGTTTAATTTGATTTATTCTTGTAGTTTTTATGTCCACTTATTATTTGTTTATGGTTATTATAGATTGTAATATCTGACGTTTTGAATATTCTTGTTGCATTCTATTTTTTGTATGTTCTATTGATGAATAATAAATACATTCCTGAAAGAAAAAAAAAAAAAGAAGGTAAAACCCATGGAGTTGGCTCAATGACAGTGGATTCAGACACCTGCTGAAAAATTCTTTAAATTTGCTCTGAGTTTTTCTGAACTTCTACATGATCAGTAAATTAAAGTAGAGGGAAATGTTCTGATTTTCACTGAAAAATGCAGAGAATAAAATAATAAATAGGGACACACTTCCTTAGAAAAGCTTAGATCTCAGGGGGAAATGGATTTGGACACTGCCACAAAAGTCTTACAGGGTTAATATGAGCGTTTTCTCGGTTAAACTGGGGTTGGACTACTGTTTGGTGAAATAAATGTGTTGTTCTTGTCAGAGTAAAGACGTAACTTCCATATGAACGAGGCCCTGGTGGCTCCCTGCAGACCCGGGCAGTGAAGTGGCAGACGGTGCTGCGTTCAGGGTCCTCCTGTGCTGCTGTAATTTCAGATTAGCGGTCAGCAGGAGCAGCATCTGTCCCGGATTATCGCAGCCTGTCACTCATCTCAACACAAACACAGCAGGCTGGACAGAAGCCGCAGCTCCGCAGACCACATCTGCTCCGAGTCCACGGAGGAGAGTGGAACCACCCCCAGGACGAGGTGATCTGATCAAGACGCCCAGGCAGCAGAACACAAACACACCGAAGAACCGAAGCCTCCGGGACACACACTGGGCTCGTGTTCGCTTTATCAGGACCAACACACTTGGGCCTGAATGAGCCAGTGTCAGAACAATGGGCCTCATTCACTCATTCACCCACCACATGTGAGAGGAAACATCTGAAAAGCACAGCCTTTCATCCTGGTGGAGTTTGTTTTGAAGGAAGAACAGAATCTAGTGGAAATAGGTTATTGTGTCTTCGATTCTTTAGTTGTATAATTTTCACATCTTTTTATTATTGTCTTTACGTCTTGATCTGAAACACCGCACTGGGTTTTATCCTAAGATCCTGCTGTTTTTTTTTTTTTTGTCCCAATTTTTGGACAACAGTTCCACAGCTTTATCTTTAACCCATAAAGGCCCAGTGCTACTTTTGTGGCAGTTCCCAAATTAATTTTTCTCTATATTTAACCTTTCTTAAGTGATTTTTTTTTACCATTGATTGAAATATTATCCTCCGTATTTTGTGTTTTTCAGTGTAAATCACGTATTGTCTTATATTTGATTCAATTCACTGGAAAAAATCTAAATCTTACCGAATGTATTTTTCTCATTTCTAGTCCAAATATCTCATCACATTTAAAATCAGACAGAATCACCTAAAGAGGAACTTTTCAGTGAGATATAAGAACTGATTTACAGACAATAGATCTGGAAAAGCTGATTTAACAAATCTGACCAAGATCATTTTCACTTGTTCCATTGGCAGATTTTTTTTTTTATGCTTAAATCAAGATTTTTTTTTTTTTTGCTTAATTGAAGCAAAAAAAAAAAAGAAAATTATCTTGGTGAGAATCCTTGAAATCTGATTTTCCAGATCTATTGACTAAAAATCAGTTCTTATATCTGACTGAGAAGTTCCTCTTTAGGTGATTTTGTCTTATTTTAAATGTGATGAGATATTTGGACTAGAAATGAGAAAATACACTGGATTTTGATTTTCTCCAGTGTGCTATGTGAGTTACAGTATTAATATTTACAAACCAAAGAACGCTGCAGACATTCATCTCGGACTGTGGGCTGATGGGAAATGTAGTCCCTGTTTAAATTAATCTGGATGAAGTCACGACTGGACAGTTTGAGGCTGATGTTGCCGTTTTACAGCTGAAGGTCAGGGGGGTTAAGGACGCAGCGATAATTCACAACCCGTCAGCTGTGATGATTTGACCTGAAGTGAAACTATCTGGACATTTTTATTTGACAAAACCCCTTGAGATCCACCATCTGGTTTTTGAGGGGGGAGTCACTTCAGATTCTAAACCGGCTTTGACTCTTTTTCATCTGTTAAAATCAAAACCTGTTAGTTTTAGCTCTAATTTTCATCTGGTACGACCCAAACATGAGCTGATCTTATAAAATGAGATGTTTGTGTTTCTGTCTCCGAGGCGTTCAGGGCTCCACGTAAAATCCCCGTAAAAGCAGCTGTGTTTGTGTTGGCCTGGGCCGCTGTCGGCCTCACCTGGACCACATTAATATTTCATAACTCTGGTCCTCCAGCGGTGGGGTAACCCGCACATACTACACATGATTTAAGTCGGCGTGACGGCTGTGACGCGTCAACGCGCTGCAGCCTTTTTATAATCCAGAGGAGACGCAGGCAGGCCTGTGTCTTCACCTCTGAGCGCAGAATGCAGCCCCCACTCGCCCCCAAACCAGTCCTCATTTATTCACAACGGATTCACAGACTGTTTCCTCCAGTAGAAGAACAGAGTTGTTTAACCCATAATGACCCAGTGCTACTTTTGTGGCAGTTCCCAAATTCATTTTTCTCTCTATTTAACCTTTTCTTAAGTGATTTATCATATTAACCTCTATTTTTCCTATCTGGGTGCTTCAGTGAACCTGGTCCTAAAAACAGAACATGGGGCTAAAAATCCAACCCAGATGTAGACGAATGTTATGAAGCAAGTTTGGAAGCACTTTGGGTCTGTTTGCAAAACAAATACTGACTGAGATAAAAGACAAACTATTTTTCGAATAAAACACATTTTTGTATTATTTTTCATTATATTTAATACATAAATCTGCATGTAACACGATGAAAAGGACACGAAAATTACACACTATTTTTTTAAATATCTCTTTATTCTCTCACAGGTGCATTTTGGGAATTGAACTAATTATTCAAGGCAGTGTTTCACAAAAATGACCACTG
>JAPQRP010000002.1:6520598-6532467 GCA_037367295.1 Apogon hyalosoma
CTCGGTAAGATTTCTTGAAATAAGATTTTCAAGATCTATTGTCTAAAAATCAGTTCTTATATCTCACTGAAAAGTTCATCTTTAGGTGATTCTGTCTGATTTTAAGTGTGATGAGATATTTGGACTAGAAATGAGACAAATACACTTGGAAAGAATTGGATTTTTTCCCAGTGTATAAACTCAATTTGATATGAACTCAACCAACAGTTTTGCTGCTACAGACATTTGAAATTTCGCCCATTATAAGTAAATGGGAAAAAAAAGAAAGATTTTAAAAATTCGTAAAAAAATTGAACTTTGACCTACTTTTCTCAAAATGTAATCACATCTATTCTGGGTCACTGACAATGTATAAACCCAATTTAGTATGAATTCAACCAACAGTTTTGCTGCTAGAGTGTTAAAAAACAAAAAAACAAACAAAGAAACACAAAAAAACAAACCACAAATAATACCCCTTGCTTCCGCTTCTGGAAACTGGATCGAGACTGACCTCTAGTACAACAATACTACATATGAGGAGTTTTACTGAAGTAGGGCAACTAAAGACTTAGAAAATCAAGACATATAGAGATGAATTATGGTTTTCATTGAAGGAGGGAAGGAGACAACAAACTGCAAGAGGAATTAAAGTTGTTGGAAAAACACAGCAAAGTGAAAAATACAAAATTTGCCTCCGAGATGAAGCGAAGAAGTATAAAGCTGCAGAAAATGGAGAAACTTAACATGCAAATATCTCAGCTGGACTGATGTAAAAGTCTGCAGTAAAAGTACTTTTCGGGTTTTACATCTTCGTGTGCGGCCTGTCCTCTCCTCTCCTCTCCGTGCAGGTTCTCTCTTTGGTTGTGATTGGCTGACTCACATGACCACATGACGTGCTGCGTGATGACATCAGTCCGTGCGGTCGCAGTAATGAGGCCACATTTCCTCCCGTCGTCGTGCATTTGAAAAATCATTTTGGAGTGAAAATAAAGCATGATGTTTCCTCTGAGCCGCGTCATTAGCGCAGAATCTGGAAACCAAACTGACGTGTGTTCTGCTCTTTAACTGCTCAGGTCAGATTTGGTTTCCAGCTGATTTAGGAAGAAAAAAAAGAGGCTCGTCCAACATGTGTTTGTTCAAGTTATTAATGAAACACAGACATGGGGACGTCTCCTTTGTAAACTCACTGACCTCAGGCAAAAGGCATTATTCATGGCCCCCGAGGACACATCATCTACCAGGCAACAGACGACACAGTCAAACAGATAAACTCCAAAATACACCACAAAACAAGACATCCTTCTTACTTCGCGGGACGTCAAGTGTATGAATATGTGAAGCTGCTCGGAACATCACCACACCACCATTTGGGAAAAGTCTAAAGTCGCAGCAGGAGGAGTTTTAAAAAGAAAAGTTTCCAAAAATAATGAAAACCGCTGGAAGAATAAACCACCTGATCCTGCAGGAGCTTCTGCCGCCGACGTCCAACAACAACTATAATGACTCTCAAATTAAGAAGAGTCATTCTGTTAAGTAGCTCTGGTTTCAGGGTCTTTTCACTCAATTAAGAACGAAAGAAGAAGTGACAAGATACGTCTGAATTTATTTGACTTATTACGATGATTGGAATGAGCGTGATATGACTTACTGTTGTATTTTCTATATCCATATTATTATTTTTACAAGTATCTGTACTTCTACCACAAGAAACGATACATAGACTTTAACCCATAGAGACCCGGTGCTACTTTTGTAGTAGTTCCCAAATGATTTTTATCTCTATATTTAATCTTTCCGAAGGGATTTATCACCATTTATTGTAATATTATCATCTGTGTTCTGTTTTTTTTTTTTTTGGTGAAAGTCTGGTATTTTCCTATATTTAATTCACAGATCAAGTAGATGTTCATAAGAGCTTTGATTAAAGTTGATTATTATTATGTGAGAAACAAAGAAACCTGGAGAAAAAGTGGCTCTTTCAGCAAAATATCAATAACTGAACATAAACAAAGTGTGTCCATCCACTGTCATTGATCCAACTCCATGGGTTTTACTGGTGAATCAATGCTGTAGAAGATGACGGTGTTTCCACGGTAACTATGGAGCCTCTGAACGTCCAAATGGGTCATATTTGACGACAATGAAAAGATGACAAACTGTTTTTTACACCAATTATTTACTTGTATTGATAGGATTAATGGATCAACAGGTATTAAACAGTTAAATCAGCAGGTAGTTTTGGTTGCCGGTGGCTGTTTGGGTTTTTATGGGTTAATCTTTGCTTTTTTCAGATTTTTACCTGGTCCGTATTTTCTAAAATCAATAAATTATATTTGGATTTTTTTTATTACATTATTATTTAGATGTGATTTTTACAGTGGAACACAGCACAGAGACACATCAGACACTGAAAACCACAGAATCCACCCAGACCCGTCATCATCTGGACAACACGATGGACCAAAGGAGCCAAAGCTTGTTGTGTTACTATGGCAACAGGCAGCCGTGAGCTGTTAGGCTGCATACTTTGAGCTTTATCTGTAAAACACATGAGACTTTGGGGAATGTCTAAGTCAAGTACAAAGCTGCCCTCCTTCAGGAGAAACCCATCCCATGCTCATGGAGAGATGTGATAACACCTGATTGGCTGTTGAGTCAAAGTATAGCAGTATACAAGTGGGTTATCTGTGGTGGATTTGATTTAATTATATGATTAAAATGAGGGATTATACTTATTTTAGTCATTCTATTCAGTTGTTTTAATCACACATAGGTGGAGGTAAAGTTTAATGCACAAGTTTGCAGAAATGTACATTTTTACAAGCAGAGAAACTTAAACAGCTAAAGGTTTTATCGATGAACTGCCAGAAAACCTGAATATTTACTGGCTTCTAAAAAGAAACCAAGCCCAAGATGTGATCTGAAGTTGAAGATGAAACAAACAAACAAACAAACAAACATACTTCCTCCCTTAACAACCTTGGACGCACATGACAGATTATACCAGATGTGTAAAAGAAGATCATCTTTGAATAATCTGCATTCTCAAAGCTTTACAACATCTTAAGGAATCTGGTCTTTGTCTTTAATATCGGAAATGAGAAAGTGTTTGCAGAGCTGTGACTAATTAATACAAGGAACATGATGAGAATTTCATGGAAGAGTGAAGCAAATGACAAAGAAACAAAGAGTGAGATGATGATCGAGCAGATGAGACTGAGGATGTGATAATAAAAAAGCACTGAAGAAAAAAGGAGACGAAGAAGGAGGAGGAGGACACTCTGGACATCTACTTTGAAAGAATGTCTGGAGGGGGGGAGTGTAAAAGAGCTGGAGGTTGAACAGTTGGAAAAAGCTACAAACCAGAAACTGTGATATGACATGATCATCCAACACAAAGGATGAGGAAGAATGAATTAACCCTTCCTTGAATAAAACAGTTCAACTGAGACCAGAGATCCAGAGAGAATAGTAGTTTATTAGTTTTAGAAAACTGATGCCCCCCAAAAAAACAAAAAAAAACAAAACAGAACAATCTGAATTCACCTGAACTCAGTGTTACAAGTGCAAAAGTAGGCGGAGCTTACTAATACCCCACCTGGTTGCACAACACTTTGCTCCTCTTGCCCACTGATACTCTGCCTGACCAGGGATTCATTTTGAGTCTTAACCCATACAGACCCAGAGCTACTTTTGTGGCAGTTCCCAAATAAATTTTTCTTTCTATTCAACCTTTCTTAAGTGATTTATCAGCATTTATCATAATATTATGCTCCATATTTTGCAGTTTTTCAGTGAAAATCAGGTATTTTCCTATATCTAATTTAGTGACCATGTACTTTAATCACCATTCTGATATTACATTTGAGGGTTAATATATCAAAAACAGAGAAAACTTAACAAAAGTGACTTTTCCAGTAAACTATATCATTAACTGAACATAAAACAGGAGTCTCCATCCACTGTCATTGATCCAACTCCATGGGTTTTACTGGTGAATCAATGTTGTAGAAGATAACGGTGTTTCCATGGTAACTACGGAGCATCTGAACATCCAAATGGGTCATATTTGATGACCATGAAAAGATGACAAACTACATTTTATAACACTTACTTACATGGATTGATAAGACTAGTGGATCAACAGGTATTAAACAGTTTATATAAGTAGGTGGTTTAGATCGACAGTGGATGTTTGGGTTTTCATGGGTTAAAAGTGCTTGAGTTTGACCTTGAAAACTTTGTACGAACCCTGTTTTTGACAATGACCTATAGTTGACTATTTTGTGCACACTGTGATAAAAAATGTCAGTGTCCTAAACACTGACATTTATTTAGATCAGTAGATGATTTGAGTCGCCAGTGGCTGTTTGGGTCTTTATGGGTTAACTTTCAATCCCAAAAATGCAAAAAATGAGAGAAATGCACATGTAAAGAACATGTGCGTCAAATTTGAAAAGAACCAGGTGAAATGAGAGAAATGACAGAAATAATGGACTAATGGAGGGAATCCCTGGTATATCTAGATACTACTACTACTATTAATAATAAAATCTTAGTTGTATGAATGAATAAAAGTGTCTGACGTACGTTTCTGTAGACGAACACTCTGAGTTTGAGGCCTCCCAGCGTCTCCAGCTCCTGTCCGTGGTACAGAGACTTGGAGGAGAGCTGCTCCTTCAGGATGTGGTTGGTCATCAGCCTCCTCATGTCCGGCGTCATCGTCACACTTCCTGTTAAACAACCACACGGTAACTACTTCACAAGAATCTGAACAACTATCAGAGACTGAGTGAGTTTGTTGACAGAAATGACAATAAAAACAGCTTTGGAAACGCAAAAGCAAAACAAAAACTAAGATGAAATACGACTGCAGCTAAAATAATCTCGGTTGTCTAATGACATCTCTACCTTTATCAGCTTCTATTGACCAAAGCTTTTTTCATAATACCTAAAAATTCAAACTGAATTACTTATAACTAAATAAAAACAAATCCATTTCTTAATTAAAACAACTTTATGCAGTGGTAAACTGACTCAAACAAAACTGAAATCAAAAACCAAACTGAAAGACTTGATAATAAAAAAATAAAAAATAAATAAAAAGTTTCAGCACTGAAAAACTCTGAACCAATCAGAAAAGAGGATTATGACCATGTGAAACAGGAGTCATTACATAGAATGTCCTGCCCAAGACGTGTTCGTGTGTTTTACCCTTGAACGCCTCGTCCAGAGGAGCGAGCAATGTCAGCGGTTCAGATCCCGTCAGGTGGGAGCTCAGACCTGCATCTACAAATAGTTTGGTTGCCGTGGCGACGGACGAACCCTCGGCGAGTTCCAGGAGAGTTTTGGCTGAAAGAGGAAAACTGATGAAGTCACTGCGATGCTGAGGTAACAAACATTAAGAACACAGGAAATAAAAGACGGTTCTATGAGCTGTGACAGTTTTTAATAACACAGCTGGAGAATCTGGGCATGAAAAGGGTCTGTTAGAGACAAAATGAAGTATAATGAAGTATTGAAAAAACTGAAAAATCCAACATCTGACATCAGGAACTTAACTTTTAATGATTCACTGCTTCATGTTTGATGATAATCAAGCACTACTACTGCTTTTTTTAGAGTATTCACATCACTGAAAATCATTATTTGCATG
This sequence comes from Apogon hyalosoma, assembly GCA_037367295.1. Classification (NCBI taxonomy): domain Eukaryota; kingdom Metazoa; phylum Chordata; class Actinopteri; order Kurtiformes; family Apogonidae; genus Apogon; species Apogon hyalosoma. Next base: position 6,526,237 of record JAPQRP010000002.1, read on the forward strand.
AGAAAAGACTGAAAACTGATGATGATATTCAACAGGTTGAGCTTTATCAGAAAACTATGACAACCTGATACTAAATGCAGAAGATGGGAGCCCCTCAATTCTCAAAATAACCCACAAAATTACTAAAAACTGCCAAAATATGCATTATTTCAACAATATTTTCTGCAGAAATAGGAAAAGCCCTCTGACACCACTGTCCAGTGTTGATTTGAAGTGATTTTTTTTTTTTACTTTTCAACTTTATTGACCTGCTTAAAACACTAATTAATCAAATGTATTAAATTAAATGAAGCTGTTACATTATTATTTACACAAGAGTGGATGGGAATGCATACAAATTGATCATTTATTTTGAGCTTTTGTGGAAATTCACTTAACATGTGCAACACATCTGGATGTAAACCTCATGTTTTTCTTACAAAATCAAAGTGAAGGTTAAGGATCAAAATGATGAGGTGAAAAAATAAGCTGTCAAAATGAAAGACTGAATAAAGACAGGAGGAAACACATGGTCCCTTCTCAGCATTCCAGGTGTTGATGTGCTGTATGAGTCGGTACCTGAGTCTGGGATGAGCAGTTCGTTGATGTAGTGGATGACTCCGTTGGTTCCCAGCTGGTCCCTCTTGGTGATGATGGCCCTTCCGTTCAGGGTCATCTGGTCTCCGTCGCAGCCGACCTCCAGCATGGTGCCCTGCAGCGTCTCCATCGGCGTCCCCGACACGATGGACTCGGCGCACTGCATGTGCTTCAGGATGTGGTAGTTGAGCAGGTCTGAGGGAAGACGTACAGACAGAAGGACTAACATCAGCTCAGAGACACAACAGCGTCAGTCAAACACTTTAGAAATGTCCCCTTTTCTCAAGAAGAACCAACAATAAAGAACTGGACAGACATAACCACGGGAATTTATAGGATGGAAAGAATAACCTTTACTGTAAATTTGAAGATGGATTCTTTTGTGCAATACTGGGAGGGATGTGTGAGATATGTGAGGCCTTTGAAACCTGACTTTACTGAGATGACTGCATGAATATGGACTCAACTGAAGGAAACATGTTTTTGTGTTTTCCATGTTTTTATTTATCTATTTATACATTGATTCTTTACTCTGAAATCCTGTATGCCAAGACAATAATGAGCTGCTGTAAATGTTTTTGGTGTTTTACACCCACTCTCTAGATGTATATACTTTAAGAGTATCTGTACATTTTTTCAAATGTTTGTAAAAACCTAAGTTCTTTGAATAAAAAGAGAATTTAAAAAAAAAAGTGGTGCCAGGCACAACAAACCCCGCCCCTCGCAAACCTTTTACCTGATTTGTCCTATCTCTTATCATTGCGAAAACACATTTTGGTGACCTTGACCTTGACCTACATTCACCAAAATTTAATGGGATCTATTTTGGACCGCCTCGCACCTTTACTGAAAATTTCATGGAAATTGGTCCAGTAGTTTTTGCGTAAAGTTGCTGACAAACAAACAAACAAACAAACACACAAACAGCCAAACAAAAAAAAAAACTAACTAAAAATAATACCTGCTGCTGACAAACAATTATGTCGTACTTGGAAAAATGTTTGTCGGAAGTCTGGACCTTATATGTGCAAATGTCGTGACGGAACTAGTTATAAAACGTAAGAGATGATCACAGAGTCACAGCGCCTCCTGATGGTCACCTTTCAGAGCCACGGGGTCTCCCAAGATCCGGTTCAGGGTCTCCTGGGGAATCTTCTCGAAGGCCTCGTTGGTCGGAGCGAAGATGGTGTACTGGCCCTCGCTCTCCAGGAGGGCGGTCAGACCCGCAGCCGCGATGGCCGTCTGAAAGGCACCAGAGTTACGACAGAAACGGATGAATTCGACTTCAAGATGAATGACGTAGATAACCTATGGACCAGTCAGAAAACGGTAACACTCTGGAGGATGAATTCACAGGTGTACTCACACGCAGCGTCTCCAGATCGTCATCGACGTCGATTAGAGTCTGGACGTTGTTGGAGACAGCGGTGATGACACGGTCGACCACGTGCACGATGCCGTTGGTGGCGTGTTGGTCAGGTTTGATGAGACGAGCGCAGTTCACCGTCACAATCTGAGGAAACAGATAAAAGAGGGATCCACAGTTAAAACTTTATGTCACTTTATTATGTTGGTAACAAATTCTCAGATCTAAGAAGCTTCCTGAAGCTCAACTTCCACTTTTTTTCCTGAAATATGAATAAAACAATGAGATTCCAGAATAATGCATGTTACTTCCATTTACTAATCAGTTAACATTCAAACAAACATGCTAATTTTTCAGGAACAAATACAGCATAGGTTGCGCCACCTGCTGTTCTGAAGGGAAACTTACTCAAGACATTTGTAAGAAAATCATCAGCACAAACAGTGGAAAAATCCTGTCAAAGCTCATCTGATTTCATTTGTTATCTGTCGTTTTGTGCTTGTTCCACATGCTGTACTTTTTTCTGAAGCATAAAATATTAGAACTCTGTGGTGCATTTGTTTGATTTTAAATTTGCAAAACAATTTGTTAATCATGTTTTGCATTTGAAAACCACATTGTGTGTCTGTTTCAGTGAATTGTAGGGCATCTGCAAAACATCTTGTGTTTGTTAAGTTTTGGCAGAAAATTAGCTCAACTGAAGTGTTCTCAGGCAGCAGAGAATGGAATCACATTGAAGTCAGTGTAAATAAATCAGGCTCCACAGAAACAGAAACAAGAATACTTATCATTATTATTATTATCATTATTATTATTATTACTACTTACATACTTATAGTACTTGTATATTGTTATGACTACTATCACTGTTATCACTTTATTATAACTTTTATCCTGTGATTATTAAAGTATTTATACATACATACACAAATATATACATATTGTGCATATCATAACATTATGAACATAATTAGCTATTTATTATTATTACTCATTTGACACTTGTTGTTTCTACTAGTACTTTCTAATGTGCAATTGCTCGTTTTTTTTCCACCACTGTTTGTTATAGTTTTTGGTTTGCCATTTTCTTGTGTTATTTCTTGTGTGTAATTCGGTGTCATGCTGCTTTTGGAACCTCAATTTCCTGAGGGCTCTGCCCAAAGGAACAATAAAGTTCTATCTAATCTAATCTAATCTAATCTAATCTAATCTAATCTAATCTAATCTAATCACACACATTTTCCATGAACCCTTTGCCTGAATCGTGGGCTTATGCTTGGTGCATTTGCTTGTGTTGTGTGTTACAGTGTGTTACTGACGCCGTTGGGGTAGTGGTGGATGTGGACGTGGAAGTCCTGGTACATGGAGGGGAAGGAGGAGCCGTGTTTCAGCTCCTCTGAGGTCAGCCGGCGGTTCACCATGTGGTAATGGAGAGCGTTGAGCAGCTCGATGTTCACGTTGCTCACCAGAGCGTCCAGGATCTCCTGCAGAAGACGACAACAACACAACAGAGTCAAGACAAGTGTGTGTTCATGGTAATGAAGGAAAAGGATGTCTAGTGCAGTGGTTTGGAACAAGACACGTAAAATGGAAGTTATGACAATGACATATGTGTTCTTATGTAATGTTTTTATGGAGATTTAGTTGTTTTAAAACTACAGTTCACCTCATATTCCACCAAGACAATGAGCCTGTTTACATGACCATAAAAATCCGAAAACTGGGAGTAATCAGATATTGTAAAAATCAGATCTGACGCATCTACATGCACTTAAGAAATGCGATAATCGAAAAACCTGGTTTAGACACTCCAGTCCGGTATCAGATTTCTTTCGGAGTGCATACATACACAGTGACGGTCAACTCAAACTTTCTGTTACTGTCTTCCGCTCATGTCTGACTACGCAGCTTCCATTTTCAATTATTCTAATTGTGTTTACACAAAATGTAAAAGAACGAAACAAATCTGATTAACCTGTATACATGCAGGAGATCAGAGTACTGGGGAGAAATCCAGGTGTGTTAATCTGATTTCTCATAATCAGATTACTGCTGTTACCTGGTAAAACATATCAGATTATCCTGTTTACATGACCCCTTGAATGATCTGATAACTCCACAAATCAGATAAACATCAGAGTTTTAGTGTTCTTGTAAATGGGCTCAATTTCAGCCCTGACAGTATGTTGGAAAGACATTTTCTTCTGTCATGGCCTTAATGCTGCCCAGGGCAAATGTGATTTATTTAAAGAAAAAACAACCATGATTAAAATGATCGAGATTAACTTGTCTTTTGCCTTTGATGGGGAACGGCATTGGACTTCAGCTCTATTGGAAGGGAACACAATGACTTTATACTTCAAGGTTATTGGAATGCAGAGGGTTTTGTACCAACAGCTGATGTCACAGAGTCTAAACCAGCACTGAGACGTCCTGGGTCGACACCTGTGACGCTGTGGTAGCGTGTGGACAGACAGAAACTCATGTGTGGTGCACTGACTGTGGGCAGGGCGGCCCACGCCTCGTTACTCGGGGCGAAGAAGGTGAAGCTGCCGGGTCCTTCGATCTCCTCCTTCAGGTTGGCCCGTTCAGAGTACATCTGTGTGGTCATGGCTCCGACCACGCCCAGGGTGTTGAAGATGTTCACCAGAGGCAGCGCTGGAACACAAACACACACAGTTACTGAGGTCACTGTCCTTTTTCAGCCTTGTTGAACATTATATTTCATTAGAACATGCAGACTCAGTTTCACATCAGTGCGTCTGAAATGACCAAATACACTGGTGTGGAGATGGTGAGCAAAGCAAACTAATAATAACTGTTGAGCTACAGCAGTGATTCCCAACCTTTTTTGGCTCATGACCCCATTTTAACATCACACATTTACCCGCTTGTGGGTAAAAACTGTATGACTACAGAGCTGTTCAAATGCTTTTACTGAACTGAAAAACAGCGGCGTAGACGTCCTTTCAGCGCCGTTTCTACTAAGTATGATGCTCATTCATTTAGACCTGCTGAGGTCAGGGTCAGAGGTCATACCTGCAGGACAGCCCTTCTCTCCTGGAATCTTCTCATATCCCGGACAGCACTCGTAGGAGATGACCCTGCAGCAGGACACAAAACACATCAGGTCAGTTCATGTTCTTCTGTCCTCGACCATGTGTCCTCAGAGCCTACACTTCCTGTCCTTCTTCCTCTGTGGTGTCATGTCTTCCTGTTGGCACCGATGGCTTTCACCTCGCAGACACATGTTCTGCTGATTCCAGCGCTTCTACATTCCTCCATAAAAACTCCACCTCAGAGCCTCGTAACGCTGCTTCAACAGACACATAAAACCCACTGTCTGAACAAAATGAGGCCAAAGAAGAAGATAATGAACTGCAGTGATGAACACACCTGCACAATGTGTTTCATATTCACTTTCTGTGCTTTATGACTTCAATATTTTATCTTTTTTTGGGCCTTTTCAGTGCAGTGACACTGCTGCTGCTCAGGCCGTGAGAAACTCCACACTGTAAACTCATCAAAATCCAGTTTACACGACAGGAAATGATATTTGGTTTGGAGTTTTGTGGAGTCACAGTATCAGGACAACAGAAATACAACACAGACCAGCTGGAATTCTGACTGAGACTCAACACAGGGCTGAACGACACAAACAAATTTAATTTCAACTTCTCTCTGTGTTAATTTCTCATAAGGTGGATTTTTCATTTTCTGTCACATTGGAATGATCTCATAGGCACCAAATTCTGTTCTTTTTTTTACAGTCAGATGAGCTTCGCAGAGCTGTGCAGAGCGTATTGAGAGGAGGACTTTCATTATTAAAGGTTATAACTTGATCCACAAGATAAGAACATAAATAATGTTGTTTTGAAAAAGAAACATGGTTTCAACTGTTTGCAAATATTTCTTAAAATTTCTGCACTACCTACATTACAGACAGAGCAATAAAAATTACTGTTCTTTAACTGTTTCATGCAAACGGACAGCTGTACAGTTACCAAATCCTTCACAGTGCATGATGGAATTAAAATGTTTTTATTTTCTTTGTAATACTGGGAATAGATTAAGTCACAAAGCTAAATAAAGGCCTGGCCATGCAATTAAAAAAAAGCTGTAACATATTGAGAAACTGCAAGAATCTAACATTATTTACTTTAATCCTTACCTTTACAATTACTACCCCTATGTTCCTGCAATGCTACAAATGTCCATCTTATCTTATCTTATCTTATCTTATCTTATCTTATCTTATCTTATCTTATCTTATCTTATCTTATCTTATC
>JAPQRP010000002.1:6545502-6556119 GCA_037367295.1 Apogon hyalosoma
ATTCAGAGCCAAGCAGAGCATTTACAGTTTATGGAGACCACAGGGAAAGGCTGGAAAAGGAAGAATTCCATTTAAAAAAAGCTAAATATCACTCCTTTAACATCTAGTTTTATTTTTCTGTTGTTCTGTTTTTGCCTTTGCTCTGTATTGTTATAATGATGCTCTACTTTGGACCACAGGTTTGAATCAAAGTTGTACATTGAGAAACTCCTGCTTTAATTATGTTTATAATATATTTTCTTCATTCTCTTATTTGTGTATAATGCTGTATATTCTATTGTTTTACTGATCTTGTTCCGATTCTCTGTATAGTGATCTTGAATGTTCTAAAAAGATGTCACGGTTCTGTGTTGCCATGGTAATGTTATGCAATGCCTGTACCAATATGCACATGCTATACATCCTCGGAACCAGAAGAACATCAGCTAAAAATTCAGCTAAACCAATTTTCAGGAAACAGAACACAACTCAAAGAGCAAGCACTTAAATGGTCAAATATCTAAAACAAGCAGTGCCAGGCACAACAAACCCCGCCCCTCACATGTATTTTGTCCATTATAAGTAAATGGGAAGACTTTTAAAAAAAAAAAAATCATAAAAAATTTGAACTTTGACCCACTTTTCCCAAAATATAATGAAATCTATTCTGGGTCACTGGTAATCTATAAACCCAATTTGGTCTGAACTGAACCAATAGTTTTGCTGCTAAAAAAGTGTTAACAAACAAACAAACAAAGTGAACCAAAAAGAATACCCCTTACCTCCCCTTCGGAAGGCAGGGCAACAAGTCAACAGTCTGAGACCAGTGTATGTCATGAATAATTTCATAAAACCAAAGACTAACGCAACAAACTTTGCAGCGCTACGCTAACACTAAGCAGATCCAACAGTACAAGTATTATTTCTCTACCGATAAAACTCACTGAATGAGACAAAGAAGAGCAAAACTAAAGGTTGCACAACGAAACACTGTTGAATTTTGTCTTACCTTTGCTGTTTTCTGATCATAACTTGGTTTTATTTGAATGAAACTTCTGCTATTGGCTAATCCATTGTTTTGTGTTACATTGAAATGACTCACAGCTTAAATAAAACATTTTATTATTGTTGTTATTGCTATTATTATGATTATTACATAAATAAAGCTGAGTTGAACATCACAGTGTTCAGATAAACACTTGTGGACCACACAGATGGTTGTTTCTTTGTGCATCAGCCAAATTCATGTTAAAGCCGAGTCTGAGCTGCATGTATGTGAAATAAAACTAAAGAAACAGACACTGTCCTTTATGTGAACCCTGCGGTCAGTAAACTGACACTGATGGTTCTGCCAGGCTGCAGGCTTTTCTTCTACAGGAGTTACATAAGAGGTTAGGACACCTCCAGAGAGGGACATTCCTCTGTCCAACACAAACTGTGTCCGTCCTGCAGGACAAAAGTCAAACCCAAAACTCCAAAAACACAGAGAGAAAAGAGAAATGTGACCTGAGAGTCACAGAGCACAACAGGAGACATGTCCAGAGCAGGGTTATTAGAGTAAATGGAAACTAAAACGAGCAGCGAGAACATCGGCTCATTCACTGAAATTAAAATGACAGCGTTCAGCAGCACAAAAACTAAATGCAACGGCATAAACATCAGTTTAGTTTGGTTTGTTAATAGTTCAAGAATAAAATGTCTTTACTAGGGATGAGAATCGAGAACCGGTTCTTTTTGTGAACCGGTTCCCAGTAGCTCAATTCCTTGGAATCGTTTGCCTGCCTGCTTAATGATTCTGCTTATCGATTCCGCCTTCGTTGCACATGTGTGATGACATCACACGTATGCTGCGTTGTTTTGGTTTAGAATGTAACTGACATGGCATCGAGGCAGAAACGCTCCAAAGTATGGTTATATTTCATGTGAAAAGACGACACCAGGTCCACTTTAACACTGTCAAAGCTTCCATTTCTTCAAAGGGGGAAGTCCCTCCAATCTGCTCAAACATTTGTCCACAGCATGGCATTCATTTGCAGGAATGTCATGTTTGATACGCTTAGCAACACTTGTGAATCTAGCAGTAGAGCGAACAAAAGGATGTCATCCAGCCCGGTTGTAGGGAGGGGGGGCAAGAGTGGCAATGCCCCGTAAACAAACGGCCTGTCCCCTCAAATAAAAGTTTCCAAAGGTAGGGAAAAGGAAAATGAGGTGCACAACAGCAGGAGACTTAGAGGAATTAGTAAAGCGTCTTAAGTTTCACTTTCACTTTGTACGGTCGCATGGTGTGACCCTGCCTCCTGTCGCTGCTTCCCTCACTGGCATGTGCCCCTTAACATTCCTTATTTCCCCCCATATATATGACTATATCTGGAACCGGCCCGGCATCATTTGTTATTATTATTTGTGCATACTGTATATGTTATATTTTCTGTGCAGTGATGGAAATATAAGACAGTTGATGCAAACAAACCCCTTTGTACGCCTTTATTCACACACCCAATGAGAATCGATAAGAGAATTGATAAGGAATTGGATCAATAAGCAAAATCGATAATGGAATCAGAATCTATAAATTCTTATTTCCATCCCTAGTCTTTACATTATATTATTATTATTATAAACAATTTCTGTAAAGCCCTGTGAGGTGACGTTGTTGTGACTTTGGGCTCTATAAATAAAACTGAACTGAAATTGAATTATATGAGACAAGCAATAAACTACAGTTAAGTAAATCATATCTGACATCATAGGTTCTTTCATCCAACACTTTCAGTTTCTATACCTCAAGGAAACTAAAAGAAACTAATGTTCATCAAAACTAAGAGAAAAAACTCAATTAAAAGTAATCAATTCCTCAAACTTCACTACTTAAGCACTTGTCAAACTAAACTTACATTAAACAGTCAATAATACCTCTGACCTCTGTTACATAGATGTATGCTTCTAAAATGAATATTCATACTGTTTTGTTTTTCTTTACCTTTTATATGATGTTACTGTAGTCAGTTTGATTATTTATAGTGTCCTGAATCTATTGCTGCTCCGTCCATTTCGGATCACAGGATAGTTTAACTTGAACTGCAAATTATATTCCACATAAATACATTCAATTTACACAAAATAACTACTTTGTCATTTAGGACATAGTGTCCTCGGTCTCAGTTTCCAGATCAACTATAAATCCTAACCTTAAAAAGCCAAAACTCGACCCATCAGCATCTGACGACAAAATACAAACCAGGACTGGATGACTGTAGATGTAGGTTCTGCACTTTTTACAGGGATTTAATCATTTCTGACAAACTAGTATGAATGATATAAATGAGTAGGAAAAATAAGAACATTGTCACTTTTCTTCATCAAATAAAACAACTTACTAAATGCTATTCATTATGACTGTGGATGCATCATAACAGGCAAATAAAACTGAAACTAAAAAAAAAAAAGAAAGATTAAGTAAAAATGAATCGTTATTGCAAAACTCTTGGTACACCCTGGTGTCTAAAATGGCCTTCATAAACACATATTGGAGATAATCTGCTGCTGGTCAGACTTACGTGGGTTTTCCGCAGATCTTGCGATGGTACCACTGTTTGCAGTTGGTGAAGTATTTCTTATCAGTGCCTTTAATCTGCTGCATGGCACAAACATTCGGCCTGAAACACAATAACAGATCCAGATCAGAAACAGACCGACAAACACACTTTAACACAGACCGCTCATTCAACTGTCTGATAAAATGAGGATGAAAAACACTTAAAATCCAGAAATTAAAGATACATTAAGCTTCTGTTTGACCATAAAAGCACCTGATTCCTTATGATTCAGTTTAACTAAGCAGGTTGAGTACGAACGAGGAGAATAAATGAGGAAAAACCTGGTATTTTTATCAAAAAAGAACACTAATCACATTCAAAAGTCATCTGTTTGAAGTCATATGTAGCCGTTTTATGGAATCAAACTCACACTTTAACATAAAAATATAAATGTTTTCATAAGACTATAGATTAAACAAAATTTCCTGAGATAAAGTACTAAATTAAACACTGAAAATACCCCACTAATAACGTAAGTGCATTAAATCCTTCCTACAATAAACGTATCCAAGTATAATCTAGTTATTTATAAGTGTGATAAGTGAAAATAACCAATGTTATTATAACTGTTAGTTTAATCTACAGCAGTGAGTTTTTCATGCAAACCAAGAGTTTATTTGGGTTAAGAAGGAGGAAAATTTTTCACTGAACCCAAATAACTCAGTACAGATACTGCAGTACTGTAATTCAGATACTTCACATGAGGATTTTCTTTCATACTTCTACTCCACTACATTTGTCCGACAGCTTTAGTTGCTTTTCAGATCACAGATGTTACACAAAACATCTGGAGAGCTTATACAATGTTCTGTTCTATTTGAGACTGCAGAAAAGTTTAATTTTTCATGCTAAAAACACATGTATCAAGAATTAATGCTTTTATTTTTAATTATATGAATATAAATTAGAGGTTTTGACCAAACAAACATTGTGAAGAAAGCACTCAAGCTCTATGGGTAAAAGTGAAGGCATTAATCAGCATTTCCAGATTTTATACAAACAAAACAGTCATTTAACTCAGGTTTGTCCATAATGAGAAGAATCATACAGTAAAAAACAGGTCAAAAGTAGCACCACTTCAACCAACCACATCGGGAAAACTCTGCATCTACAGCGACAAAATTAATTCACATCATATATAACAAGAAACAATGACTACTTTGCCTTCTACAGTTACAAGCTTTTACTGAAGGTACTGGAAGTACCAATTTTGGTTCCAGTCGAGTATTCCCACTGCCTGAAGGAAAGCATCTGAATGTTTCTTCACCCAATGTTTATCACAGAGTCAACACATTTGTTTTCCCTGGACAGGAAGAGTGAAAAAAAAAAACAAAAAAAACTGGAAGGTGAAGGCTTAGCTCCTAAACACATAAAAATAATCATCCTTATCCACGAGATGCCAGGGAGTGGAAGTAAAATACTGCAGGAAATGGAAATAAGTGAAAGACAAGTACGTCTGAACTGCAGTAAAAGCACTTATCCATCAAACCCAAGAGGCCATTATTCAGCCACTAATGTGCTAATAATGCAATGAAACTTAGCTGATTATCAGGTATTTAGAGGTTTATAGTGACAGATGTTGCAGCAAAACAAAAGTGGAGAATAGCAGTAGATTCTGAACAAAATCCTAATGTTTTTTTTATCTGCACATAGAGACTTTGAACCACATAAACTAATAAAAACTGTTCAAATGGCATGATGTAACAATGTATATGTGCTAGTTTTACCAGCTGTTCTTTTTAAGTTGTTATTTCCTCTGTTTGGTGAGAAAAAAAAATCCAGCCTGGAAAACAACCAAGATCTGCTACCTATTATCTATCCATAAATCTATCATTAAGGTAAGATGTATTCTGTTCTATTCTATTCTATTCTATTCTATTCTATTCTATTCTATTCTATTCTATTCTATTGCAGTAGTTTCTTTAAACCCCATTATGCAACATGTGGCAGCTCAGGTCTGGACAGTTACAGCCCTGGAAGCATCAGTGCAGACCCAGACAGACTCGGATGTCCCGGCTCGGTTCGGTTCGGTTCGGACTCACCCCTGCTGCCGGCCTCTGATCCGGCTGTGCTGCAGGACCGCCTGGTACGGGGACCGGGCCACACAGATGGTGAGGAGCAGGGCCAGGGCCAGGACCTGCACAAGCGCGTTCATGTTCAGAGGAAAACCTGGATCCTGCAGATCTACTTTCAGCCTCGTGTCTGCTTCCTCTCTTCGTTTCCTCGTCCGCGTCTCCGGGATCCAGGACCGACCCGGGTTATAAACCGAAGGGGGGCGGAGAGGGGAGGGGCGACTCTCAGAAACCCGAACTGTTCAGGTCCTCAGGAGTCCAGTTCAGGAACATATACAAGTGTTCCTCTGCCAGGTGCTTTGACTTTGAACAGTTTCACTTTTTTTTATATAATTATTATTATTTTTTATTATTATTATCATCAAGTTTAATGTACAAAACAAACATGGCGTACATTCTTTAACATATGAGAGTAGGAGGGGGTACAAAGGACAAAGGAGAGATAAAAATAATAATAATAAAAATAAAGTTAAACAGAGGCTAGGGCTTTTTTTGTAAGTCATATTTTTCAGTCAAATTAAAAAGTTTGCAGGCATTTTTCTTTTTTTAAGAGATTCAGAGCTTTTACAAAATGAAGAAACTCAATGTGAAAAACATAAAGTCTGGGTCTTGTTTTTAAATATTTGCATTTGTCTATATACAATTTGGCAAGAATTAGAATGTTGTTTCTCAGAAAGTCCTTTGCATTATTACAGTTTGACTTCTGAAGCCACAGCTGCAGATCCTGACACGGACGCACCTGAATGCACCACCAGGAATCACGTCAAACTGATGAGGCGTTCACGGACTCTCATTTAATACAGGACATCAATCTGAAAGCAGCGGCTATGAACACTTCAGGGACGTCACGGAAAAACTACATCTCACTGATTCTGGAGCATAACTGAATTTTAATTTGGTTTTGTCTTTCAGTATTTTTTATTTTTTTTAATTTTATCGTCAATTTAGTTTATAGTCCATACGTATTTTTTTTACTTTTCTAGTTGGAGATTAGAGACTGTATGTAAAGATGGGTATAATGACACGATGGCAGCTCCCCATAAAGAAAAGGCACCTCCATCTCCCCCTAGTGGCTGGCTCCAGGATAGGTGATACAACCTGCCATTTCCATGATATTCGATAAGACTTGGGCTAAATTAAAAGTTAGTATGTTCCCAATAAATGTCTCTAAAATAGTTTCTATCTTCTAGAATCTTTGGGTAGATTCAGGTTGTAGCACCGACAGTATCATGAGGTGTAATACCACTGACAGCCACTAGAGACCGTCTCCAAAACTCTGACTTACACGGAAATTCACTCTTGATAAAGAAAGCCAGTGTATTTTTCTGGAGTTATTCTAGTATTATGTTATTGTATTCTGACCCACCGAGAAACAGCTCCCTGCTCCTAATGTGTGCTATGTGCTAATGCTAATCCCTAATGCTAAGTACTGTGTGTGTATTAGGATAGATAAAATGCAGTGACTGAATTTCTCTATGGGATCATAAAGCAAAGAAAAAAAAAAACAATGGTCAATTAAAAAAAATATATATATATTGTTTGCTTACCATTATTTTAGGAAAAACATCTGATTCTTGTGCTGCCTTCCCAGTCAGACTTTAGGAGCATCTCTTTATTGTATAAAACAGGGGTGTCAAACTCCGGGTATCCTGCATGTTTTAGATGTTTCCCTCTTCCATCACACCTGGAAGCCATTACATCATTATCAGGCTTCTGCAGAGCTGGATGATGAGCTGATCATTAATCGAACCAGGTGTGACGGAAGTGGAAACGTCTAAAACACGCAGGACACCGGCCCTCGAGGACTGGAGTTTGACAGCCCTGGTATAAAACTGTTTTTTTTGGGGGTTTTTTTTCAGCTTAACTAAAGATGTGTTTATAAGTTAGACTGACAAGACTGTAAAATGTTTGATGAAATTTACCATTTTACCATGTCAGTAAGTTAGAGTTAGCAGTGCACTGAAACCTACAGAACAGCTTTATAAAAAAGTTTGCTAAAAAACCCTATTCCATCCATCACTGCACAATCCTTGAAAAATACAGTCTGCTAAGCTTTGAGAACTTCAGGTTTTTCAAACTTACTCTTGTCTATAAGTCCCTCCATGACCTGCCCCCCCCACCCCTGGAGGAATATATGAAGAGACAATAAGTTGAGTACACATCTGTCTGTGGAGGGGACTGAGGTGCCGTTCAGATGAACTAAAACAGGTCAAAACACCGTCTCTGTTGTCGGCAACAAGAGCTGGAATAGTCTGAAGACGACTATTCATGAAATCTCCACCTTTTTGTTATTTAAAAAAGAGCTAAAAAAAAAAAAAGTTAAAATCTAATCAAAGCTGTGAACGCCTGTGACATCAGCCCAGCATTTCATTCCCATCTCTGTAGTTTTTCTTCTTGGTGGTTTTCTATTGTATTTTTATTGTATTAATAATGTATTGTATGATGTACACTTTTATATATTAATGTGTTCTAGCCACTGTATTGTCCTGTTTGTATGTTTAGTCTGTTTTTAAACGTTGAGGACTACAGATGGAAAATAGCTCCCAGCTGAATCCGGCGTATTTACACAAAGTAATGTTTTTATTTGTGCTGAGTGTTCATTAATATGCACTGTCCTCATCAAATAAACAAACAAACAAGCAGTAGTTTACCTGCTGAACTCTTCCAGCTCCACCCTTTTGTCCAAATATGGTCATTTCTGGCTCCAACATACAAGATGGCAACAAACAAAATAAAAATTGTCCGAAATACGACAGGTGTTGTCAGTCTACGCTGCCTGACTGAATATAGCAGCCCTTCAAACTGCAGGATTTTGGATTGTCTGTTACACAGTGGGAGGACGTTGTGTCATATTGTCCATCGTCAGATCCAGTCTACGGTTTCACTTACGTATGTTGCTACAGCAGATAAACTTGAACGTTTCTTCGTCATTCCACTTAAACCTCACTGACTTTGGTTGCGGTCTGTCTCCTTTTATTTGACAATCTGTCCGCAGACCTGAGCAGCACAGTCTGACAATGACTCAGTATTGAAGAGTTTAGTGTCCGACAGGTTTCAGGAGGATTCTAGGCTCGACCCCCTGCTGTTTTTAGATTGATGGAGACCTGTTTTAGACATAAGCCCACCTCTGCTCAATCTGTTTTACCTCCTGCCGTCCTCCTCCTGGTTTCCCAGACAGATGCTCGCTGTCGGCCAGCCTCCTACACTTTGGATTTTGTGTAAAAATCTGATGTGGTTAATCCATAGCAGCTGTGAAACGGAGCTCAAAGCGGGAGGTGAAACCATAAACAAACACAAACATGGAAAGTTCCTGAATCTGTGATCACTGCAGGACCATCAGGGTTTGTATACATCTGTGGCATGTGGAATCATTTCCACAAAGGGATCACATGACTAAAACACAGATAGGAAAGTACATTGTCTCATGAATTACTTAAAATAGACATTTCTCAAAGTGACAAGAAACAGATTCAGTGTCCCCACAGCGGAGGAAATGCTCATTCATTTTGGTTTCTAACTGTTGGTGTCCAGCTGGGGTTCTTTCTTCTCTCTGTACACGAGGGCGTCATCAGCGTACAAACAGATGGAAAATATTCAGAGGCAGAGCGTGGGACGGGGGGGTGAAAGAGTCTAAAACATGTAATAGAACCAAATCCTCCTTTGTCTGTTAAACTCTCTTCAGACCATGTACTCGGCAAATGTCCACGATGAAACAGTAGAACGTGAACTAACTCCTCCTTTGTACCAACGCTGTGGTGTGATGTTGGTGATGTGTGACTGATTACTGTTGACTTTTGCAGTATATTGGTTTTGTGGTACTTTATTTCCTCTTTGGGACAGTAAAGACGAACTAATGCAGTACAGACCTGAGCTGAGGTCAGCTCTCTAAGGCAGGTTTAACAGCCTGACCTCACTACAAAAATGTCAATAAAGGTCAGTTTTTGAAGGTGTTTATGCATGTTTTGTGGTTATTTCGCAACCTTTTTGTGGTTGCATGAATGAGTAGAAGTAAAAGTGCGATACTCTTGCATACAAACCACAGAAGAAGACAGACGGTGACGTTATGGCAGAACATCAAACCAGACTTAAACACAGAAGACCAGCATATGGCATTTAACTTTTACATCAAAGGCACATGCTGTATTTGTTTGTGCTGCATTTATCATACTGATCAGCATGATCTTTGCCCAATCATAACAAATGTGTTTTTATTTTTTACTGAATTATGCATAAAAGGTACATAAGAAGTGGGCAGAACATCTGTGACATCACCCACTTCCTATTTTGAAGCCAGGAGTTTGTGTTTCATCACCATGTTGGGTTTTAGGAGCCAGCAGTGACCATATTTGGACAAAGGTCTGGAAGGGTTAAGTGTAAGCAAATACTAAATTCTAGGTCGCTGACGTGGTTAACGTCATGAAACATTTGCAAAACAAAGTCATGTGATGGCCATATCATATAAATTACAAATCATAACCACTGTTGCGACTTTCCAGTCCTCTTAAAGTCACTAGAGAAGTAGAGATTAGGTCCTGTATATTTGTGTGACATGCTACAGCACTTTCTAGGAAGCACGTTGAGTCCAGGAAGGTTTCAGGTCATTTAATGTGAACAGACGGCTACTACAGCGGCTTCTGATTACACACGCACATAAGATGGTAAAGATGCACTGTCTGTCAATGTGTTAAAGAAATGAAACTGAACAAAAGGCAGTTAACAAAAATTGCGGCTACCTAAAGTTGCCTCTCTCCACTCCGCACAGGTGATTCAGTTACTTGTATAACCTGTGGGTGTCGACCCCAGTGCCCATGTGACCCAAACCCTGCACATCACTGTGGCAACCAGACTAAACAAATCACAAAACAAACTAGAAAAAAACTAGCTGTCGGAAGCTCCTTAACCAGACAGCTATGATGTCATGATGTGATGCGTCCCCAGGTCATGACCTTTCATTTGCACTTGATTTGAAG
>JAPQRP010000002.1:6571748-6586140 GCA_037367295.1 Apogon hyalosoma
GACAGATAAACAGTACCGCAGTGCTTCAGTTTGAACATTTGACAGATAAACAGTACCGCAGTGCTTCAGTTTCACACTCAGTTTGTCATGTCTTTTATGTATGTGATTGTCACCCAACCCACCACTCTCTTGTCTGTAGATAACATACATTCTGTATATACACTCTGTACATATATATATTCTGTATATATTGTTATCATCCCATTTGCACTACTGTACATAACAGACATTCAAGTAGATATACAGCATTCATACCACACTTCCTGTACACACTGTATAATATGTATAATACCTATTATATGTTATTTTTTAATTTATTTTTTACTTGTAATATATCATTTTTTAATCACTGCTAAAGCACTTCTGGTTAGATACAAACTGCATTTCTTTGCTTTGTACTTGTGACGTGCAATGACAATAAAGTTGAATCTAATCTAATTGTCTCTCAACACACCATATATTTTATTAATAAGCTTTTTTTTTTTTTTTAATCAATTACTAGAAATTTCAGGCGACCCCCCTTTGAATTCCAGGTGACCCTACGTGGGGTCCCGACCCCAAGGTTGAAAAACACTGCAAAATCCGACTAAGTTTGCGTTGTTTTCCTAAGTGACATCAGAGTGAGACCTCTGTGCGTTGTGTCCTATCTGTGCAGAAGTAGTCCCTAATGCAGGGTGAGACCGGAGCCAATAAAACCTGGTGATGCTCCTCATTCCGCTCCGTGTCCGTCCGATGGTTCCGTTCATTCTTAAACACCGCAGACCAGTGGAACCAGTGAAACCAGTCCGCCCAGCCGCCGTCTGAGGACTGGAGCAGCTCAGAGGCTGATGTGAAGCTCCAATCCTCTGGCTCATCTCTGCATCTACTTCTTCTTTTTCTTCGTCTTCTGAGGCTGGTTTTGTGAGGAGGAGATGCCGGTCCAGATCCCGGACGACTCGGACTTCTCGTCGTTCAAAGACCAGTGTCTGAACGCGGACGGATGGATCAGCCGCTACAACAAGGGGGGGGTGACGGTGTGGTGCAGGGCGGAGGAGAGCAAGACGGTCCAGAAGCTCAAGGTACCGGCACAGAACCACACCTGGACCACACAGACCTGGACGAGCCGCATCAGCCCCGGGATCCATGTAGAGCAAAAGGGTTTAGTTCAGGGGCCACATTCAGACCAACATGATCTGAAATGGACCGGACCAGTAGAATAATAAGTACAAGGATATTATGGAAATGTTTACATCTACAAAATGTCCTTAAAAAGTCTGAATAACATGAACAGCCTGAAATGTCTTAGGAGAAATAAGTGGAATTTGACCAATATTATGCTGCAGTTTATCATTTACACATGTGCATTACAACTTACATTAGAATTACAAATATACCAAACATTTAATAACATGCAGAATGATGGTCAAATTGCACTTATTTCTCTTAAGAGATTAAATGTTGTTCATATTTGTTCAGGTTATTCACATTTTTTGTAAAAGGATAGTTTGTAAAGGTAAACATTTTCATCAAATTTTACTGTTTTACATTAAAACAAAAACAAAATTAGCAGTTTTCATTACTTATAGGTTATAATAATAGTATTTTACTGGTCCCGCCCACTTGAAATCATATTGGTCTGAATGTGGAGCCTGAACTAAAATGATTTTAACATCCTTGATTATTAATATCTTCAATGTCATTTTTGCATTTCACAAATTCGTTCCACGGGCTGAACTGGACCCTTTGGCGGTCCGGTTTTGGCCCACGGGCCGCATGTTTGACACCTGTGATGTCGAGCATAAGTGTCAAACTCATTTTAGTTGAAGGGCCACAATCAGCCCAGACTGACCTCAAAAGGACTGCACCAGTAAAATAACAGTGCAATAAGATAAGATTAGATTCTTTATCCCACCAGGGGGAATTTTCAGTTAAGAGCAGCAACATACAGACAAGTGCAGAGAAAAAGAGAGGTAGAAAAACCACAAACCAGTGAAAAAAGAAATGAAATATGAAAAGAAAAAAATATTTTTCCTATGTTTTAGGGCTAAAAGTACAATTACGGTATGAAAATGTTTACATCTACAAACTAACCTTAAACAAAAGATGTGAATAGCCTGAAAATTCCTGAACAAGCCAAACAAGTGCATTTTAACAATATTCTGCCTCAGTTTATCATTTACACATGAGCAGTACAACTTCCAGATCACAGTGGATCTACAAATACACAAAACATTTAGCCTCAGGCATCTGGAACTGGAGGATATTCCATTTATCTGACACAAATATGAAGTTATTAGAAAAGTTTTACTCATTCAAGTGCCTGATTAGTTGTAGTTTTATGATGCTTTTTACACCCAGTGTTGCACACTAGTGATATGACAGGTAACTTATGTGTTGAAACCCAACCAGGATCTTTTCCTAAATCTGACTAAAATAAAAACATCTGATTAATCTGATAGGACCTAGTTTTTCTCTAAGGTAGAAGCAAGAACACTAGGCTTCTAAACTGGTGACTGAGGTAAAATAGCTTTTTATTTTTAAGTTCAATTCCACAAATACGGATTATTACGGAGACTGATGTTGGATGTTCTGGATTTATTTATTTAGTTGTTTATTGTTTTGGGTTAGATCTGCCTTTTCCAAAGCTTCGGGAGCTGTTTTTATTGAGTTGCCAGATGTCAAGGTGAAATAATAATAAAATGCGAGATGGGAATTCATTTTGATTAATTTCTTTCTAAATAGAAGAAGAGTGTTCACTGGAAGTGTCATAAAAGATGACCTCAACAAAGATATGAAAAGCAAAAGAGATGTCTCAGTTATAAAGACGAAACAAGAAAATGGTATAAAATAGGCAGTGAGATAAAGAAGATGTGAAAATATGCATAAGACACAACATGGAAATGAAGTAAAAATGAAAGAAATTCCATAAAAAAATGGTAGAACAACATAAAATTTATCTTAAAATGGATATAAGACTAAACAAAGGAGTCAGTAAAAATGCAGTTTTGTAGCATTGGGTCCAGAGGAGAAATTAAATTACTTTTTTGGTATTTCTTGGGTATCGAATTGAAAAATTGTGCGAACCACTACCTCCGATGTGCAGTTCATCCATTATCCAGTTTCTAATATGGTGAATGATTTCAGGTATAAGTTTAGAACAGTTTTCATTGTTGATTCTTTTGAGGGAGGGGCTTTTTCCTGCTCCAAGGTGATTATGGGACATTAAAATTACACTGTTAGTCATCCTCTATTTGACGGGAACAAACACAGCCTTCATGGATAAACTGGAAATATCACTGCACCTATAGCAGATGATACTTTCCAACAGATGTCTGTAGGACTTTATAAGATTAAAATGAAAAAACAGTGAAGAAGCAACATTTCATAAAACAAGATTCAAGAGGCATGCATTTAACAAAACAAGACATAATGAGCGCAGATGTGTTGCTGAATTAAAACGATTTGGGAGGTTGTTTTTTTTTTTTTTGTTTTTTTTTTTTACAGAATAGTGAATATGAAAACACATCTACAGACTATTATCGAAATGTAAACAGAATATTAATTTACTAATATACTACTATTAAAACAAGATATGTATATACAGACCTTAAACAAGCAAAATGAAGACAACTATATCTGTACAGCAGAAAAATATTAAATTGATTAAATAGTTAAAAGTGATTCTATGGTCCAAATTAGTTTGTACAGATGCTGTTTCTTAATGCAACTGTGTATTAACAATACTTTTATCTTTTCACATCACTTCAACTTTAAATGGGTCATATTTTGCTAAACCCACTTTTATTAGTCTTTGGTTCATTTCTTTGTGTATTTGGACCCTAAGCGTTCATACAGTTTGAATTTGAACCCTCCAGGTGCTGCAAAGCTATTTTCTAATTAGTTCCAGCAAAAATCGAGTGGATTTCTACAACCTGTTTCATTCAATTCCTGCTTAATTTATTACGTTTCATAACTAGTTACGTCACAACATTTGGGTCAAGACTTCCGACGAACATGTCTCCAAGTACAACATAATTGTTTGTAAGCAGCAGCGGTTGGAGTAAAAACTGAAAATACGTCCAAACTTTGAGCCGATTACCTACAATATTCAGTTGTTGGCTGTATCAACACACTCAAGTGGCTGAACGGAAAAAAACACAATCAACAACCTGGAGGGGGCGGGGTCATTTGCATTTAAAGGGACAGCGCTCCAAACCACCTTTCTGATGTTATTACTCAGAAATAGGGTCGAAGACGGAGCTGTGGAGTTGAATGAATGAATGAAGAATTCAGACCCAAGCAGAGCATTTACAGTTTATGGAGACCACAAGAAAATGTTTGAAAATGAAGAATTCTATTTAAAAAAGCACATATATTTATCTTTAATAATATAATTTCATTGAGAGCTTGATTAGTTTTAAGCGTCATAAGTCCATGGTTAGGTTTGGGTTAAAATAGCTGCTTGTACATTGTTTACTATGTGCTGTGTTGTACAGTACCATTCAATAGTACTGGATGTAAATAGCATCTGACATAAAAAAAAATATTGATCTGAAATAGCAATGCAGCAAAAGTATGTAAGTTTCGATTTAATGCAGACGCTGAATCAGCCAGTTGTGTTTCCTCTGGCTGACTGTTAAGAGCTTCAGGGGATTTTATTTCAAAAGCTCAACAGAATGGTGTTGCACCTCTGAGCCACATGGTACAAAATGATCAACATAAAAATGGAATAGAATAGAATGGAATGGATAGGGCTATGAATAAAATAGATGTCAAAGATCGTCAGGATTTATTTACACGGTGAAGTAGAATTAAAAAGTTCCGTATCGTTTTCTGTTCTCTAGTATGTAAACATTATTATTATTAAGCAGGTGTTGGGTGTCAGCTCACATGTTTATCTGTGTGTCATGTTACTCAGACTGAGCAGCTACATATTTATCTGTGACTTCATTCAGTCTGAATCACACTGACTTTAAGCTTAACAAACAGCTGACTCCACACGCCAAGCAGCCTTTTCCTGAAAAGTGGGCCATGCTACTGAATCAGGTCAGTGTGTCGCTGCCTTGCTCGGGAGCTCCGGGTCCAACAGACTGTGTCAGAGGGTCAGGGGGGAATCGGACCGGCAGCCACCTGCAGCAGCTCGGCGTCAGCGTGCTGAAAAATTCAGAGCGGAAAGAAAAACGCAGAACGGCTGGAAACCCGAGAGCAGAGCGTCCGAGAGGGGACTGCAGAGCTGGGAGTCGATCCAGGACAGAACCCGACCTGGTTCAGCATAATTCAGTCCACTTCAGCCCAGTTAAACCCTCTTCTGCCCGGTCGATTCTCCACTGGAGGATTTCCAGTTTGGAGAGTTTCTGCTCATTTTACAGCTGGAGTTACAGGTTACACTGCGACAGAAATAAAGCTGCCATAGTCAGGTGAAAGCTTTTACCTAAACACTGACAAAACAGCCAACAACAGAAATAATAGTGTTAAAAAATACATCACAAAATCAGCTAATGATGATAAAAAATATGTGTTAAATGTAGTAAAACCAACCCCACTGAGTAAAAGAGAAGAAATGAAATGCAAATAAATATTCTAACAAAATAAAAACTCCAGAAACCTCTGTATACAGCTGTATCCATCTACTGTAGAGAAAAAAAAAACACAAAACATCTCTGTTAAGTTCTTTGCCAGAATTATTTAAAAATATTATCAGTTAAAGGGGCACGACCTGTTTCTCCAAACTTTTATTCACCAAAGCCTTACAAGTATTTCAGATAAATGACCTGATAGTTGACCTTCAGAACAGTTTAACTAAATTCAATGCTTTTAACATTAACAGTTATGGAACTAACTCATTATATACTAGTGTTTTACGCTAACTCTGCTACTAGTAATTCAGTAAATTAGGTTTTCAAATAAATCCTGCAATTAAAATCAGACAAAACCAAGAGGCAAGAACCTTGGCACCTTGGCTCCAAAGTGAAACCAATGTGGAAGTCTGCAGACTCCTAAAACTCAAAGCTGTACATATTAATACATATGAAGTCATCTGCTGATACTGGACTTGTTGAGCAAGTTATCCATTTTCTTTTGTTACTGACGGATTTATTCACCTGATTTCATCTCACTGTCATTAAGTCCACCTTCTGTTCTATTGTTCTAATACATGACAATGTACAGAATAAGCACGTGTTTCAATCACAACTTCAGAAACATAACTAGTAACAGATGACTTCTCTTGAGATCGCAACATTAAAATCCCTGAAATAAATGTTAAGGTAGAGTTTATAATTATTTCTAATTGGTGGGAAGTACAGCACTTCAATATGTCCCTGAACAGCATTATAACTTATGATCTGATGCAGTAAGACTACGTGTGGCATGTTCATGTTTTAACCTTACAAAATGGCTATAATGTTTGTATATTTTTATTCAGTATATGATTAGTTGGTTTTACTTTTAAGACCAGGTGCGACGTTAATGTTTTTAGAACTTCTGATGATGGTCGACTGTTGATGTTAAGTGAGCGTTTACAATTCTGCCACCTTTTTCAGAAAAGACCTGTGGTTCTAGAGACTATTCTTAAACAATGTTTATGTCTTGTTGAATTAATACAAAACAAAGCAGCATCTAGTGGCTGACAGAGGAACTGCAGCTAGTGGCAGAGGTCATCTCTGATTGGTCAGATTCAAATTCAATATATGAGACAGCTGACTGACAGTTCAGTGTTTGTGGTGGTAAGATAATACATTTTCAGTGTCACAGTGACCTCCGCTAGGAAACAGAACCACGTCAGTTCTGTGTTAATAGCGTCAGACTGTTCACAGGTTACCGCAGGTGTCTTCTTATTTTACTGTGTGTTTGTAACATAAAACACAAACTGCCAACATAACAGTCAGAGGAGGAAAGGGCAAAACAACATGTCCTTATAGCTATATGACAGAACAGGATATCAGTCACTCCCAAAATGGCATAGCAGTGATGAAACACTATTAACAATGTTAAAAAATATCACAAAACATCCATGCTGTGATAATGTAATGACTGAGGTTTGATTTAGAAATGACCTGGAAAAGATCATTGTTGGAGCTAAAATAAAATGGAAAACACAAAATAATTCTGATCATGTAACCATCTTTGTCTAAGGTTTGTCCCTATTTAACACCATCTGACCATTACACTTTACAACATAAATCCATAAGAGGTCACTAAACTAAACAACCAAAACAGGTACATGAACACTGACCATTTTAAGGCCCTTCAACATTGACCAGTATTGTCGTTTTTCTGGTGAAGTTGGATTAAAAGATCAGAAGACAGAAACAGAATCAGAGACCAGTGAAATCTAAGATATCATTATGTAATATATTGAACAAATGAAGAGAGTTTTGTTTTATTTATGTTCTGTTAATATGATCAAAACAAAAGAGTTAGGTCTTTCCTAATTTTAAGAAAAGGGATTTGAACACATTACAGTCCAGTTCCAGCACTAAAGTAGCATTAAAGATGTGGAAAACTGGATCAGTAACTGTTAAAAACTTTTCTTTTAGTGACATTGGTATTATTTCACTGACATGCTGCTGCAGCTGTGGTTGTGATGCATATGGATGAGGTCTACTTGAACGCTCTTGTGTTATCAACTCTGTAGTAGACTACACCCATTCATGTTATTGTTTTTCCTGTTTTAATGATATCTGAAGTCATACTGATGCCTCATTAAGTCTTTAAAAATGTTTTCACTTTTCAAAAGAAAGGGATTTTAGGAAAAATGATGGTTAAAATAAGTATTCAGTTCGAGGACTTATGTTGCCATGGTTAAAGTGAATTTTGGTGGATGAAAGAAATAGGAAAGTAATGACTAAAGACATTAGATTCCAGCCTTTAGATGTAACCACATCATGACCTTGGGATACAGAAAGGTAGACTAGAGTCTGATCTGTGAGTGGAGTCCTATGGGAGAAGTGGCTCAGTTCACTGAATAAACAGCTACTTAGTGATAACGGTTGGTCCCATAACAATCACAAGATTTAAGATTTCTGTCACGTACATTAATATCTTAATCGTAGACTGGCAAATCACAACACCACCTGATAGGATCTAACATGAACTACATGATTATTAGGAGGCAGTTTGAGGTGTTTGTGACAGGTGAAGTCCATTTACAGCGGCCCAACCATAGACCAAACACACATGCATTTTATATCTCTTATTTATATCATCTAAACCAAACGTAAAGATCTCCAAACTCACCAAATGTCACTAATTCCTCCGTTCACAGCTAAGAAATCGCTTCTGCTGAACCACAATAACGTCGTAAACATTAAAGGTGCCCTGCCAAACAAAACCGTTTTTATTTGTATTTTTTGAAATATGTTAAGTCCACAGGTGTTTGTGTTGTAGTGAATTTGAAAACGAACCGCTCCCTCCTCTGTCTGCTATTGCCACTGAAATGAAATAAGTAGAGAAATCAGGTCAATTAGAAAAGCTGGTCAGTAGTGGCTTTTCCATTGGACATATGCGTAAAACTTTACTCATATTTACTAAATGTTGAAAAAACAGAAGTGCATAATATAATTTTTTCCATTAAATCACAAATGCAATGATTTATTTATTAAAGCGAGATGACATGAGAAGTCGTTCCATAAACATGACGACAAATGTAAATATGTTGATTTACAGACATATTCATTATTATTAAACATTACCCCTCTATCCTGTGCTAAATTTAAAAAATGATTGAGTTTCCTGGTGTGTCCACAGATACCACGTCACGTTTCTTTTAAAACTCTTCTTCTTCCGTCTTCTGTCCGTCAGCATCTGTTTTGTTTTTTTTTTGTCACATGACTCTAGTTGCGGAAAAAGGTATTTCCATTGCAATTTGCATGATATACCAATTGCGCTACGCCCGAAAAACCACCTCTTGCCAGCGCAAAAACTTTTAATCGAAAAACGAGAGTTTTGGCGAAATTGTCATTTTTCCACTTGGGAAATTTTTATGCGCAAGCTATATTCGCACAATTTGAGGGTCAATGGAAAGGCAGCTAGTGTGACATGTTAATGCCTGAGCTCATTACTATTCATGAGCTCACCTGGATGAGACCACACCCACTGAATCTGTCTAGCCCAGTGACAGTTTTCATATATAGCAAGCTGAGGCACTGTAAAGGGGGTAAACATGACAAATTCATGGGGCCCAGAATTCCCAGGGGGCCCATAGCCCAGTGGAGGGGGTCTAGTGGATACAGGTTAGAAGTTGTGAAAATTCCATGTAAGATCCGCTGTATAATAGTCTTCCAGCAGACTTTCTATACCATGTTAGAATGGATGGAAACTTGATAACCGAGGCATTTTTTTTAACAAAAAATGTTATAGTCCATGGTAGAACTTCAGACATTACCACAAAAGTAATGAAATATGTGTGGCAGGGCACTTGCAAACATTCAGCAACATCAGTGAACAGATATGAAAGGCTCAGCTTATGCTACATGCTATTGAAGCATAAGCTAATAAGCCACAGGTTAGCTGTTATGTTTTCATCCACAGTGAAACCTGGCAGACTGGAGTCTTTCCAGTTCTGCTCCTATGTTTCTTTGATTATGCTTTCTGGTTGAATCAGAAAAGACAGAGCAGTTGAGCAGCTCCACCCTTTGTCTAAATATGGTCACTTAGGGCTCCAAAAAGCCAACATGATGACAGTGAAATCAGAAGATACTGTTTTCAAAATAGCAGTGATGTCAGCAGTTGTTTAATTATCAACAGTCTATGTCAAGTCAAAAATAAGATTCAAGTGGTGGATGTGGTTGAACAAGACGGCATAACTGTTCTAACGGGCTGATGTGTTTTGTGATAAATCTGAAAGTCTGGATGTTCATAGAAGCCTTCTACTGTTATGCTGGGGCATTGATAGCAGTTGTGGGTCCCATGAAAGGTAAATGTTGTGGGCCCTTCATAAAATTCAGTATCTTGTCGATCTGTTGGAGCGGGAGGTGGGGGGGTGTACATGAAGTAGGGGCAGCAGTTATATTCGTGGGGGTACGGTCCATAACTAACATATTTAATGCTGCCATGAAAGTGAAACTTAACATTTTTTCAATGTCCGACTCACGGCTTCTATGCCTCCATTATACACCTGTATCCACTGGACCCCCTCCACTGCCCCCTTTACGGTGCCCCAGCTGTTATGCAGTGCTCCCTGGGTAACGTAGTCCAGGGTTATAATCATGGTTGTTGCAAGAATGTGTTTGGAAAAGACAGAGTGCTAGTAACTCATAGTGTGCTGTCCTAGTACTGCTCCAACTTTCTTCCACAGTTCAAAGACCAACACCATAACAGGCTAATTACTGACTTGAGATTGTGGGAGTGAATAGTGTCTTTAAACATCAGCCCTTGATGAACTGTTGACATATCCAGGGTGAGCTCCACCTTTACCTGGAATTTGGCACCGTTCCCCCACAACCCCACAGAGGATTAAGAATTAATGTAAAACGAATGAACGGATGAGCGAGCAGATCCCCAAGCAGGGAGCCTATGAATAAAACAAATATAAGAAAGGTGTGTCTAGGGTAGAGGCACACCTTCATTATATTTGAAAAAGGTCTTCAAATGTAAAGACGGGGATCTATCTCATGAGCCTCTGTTCTTCAAAGAGGCTAAAGTTCTTCTAGAATAAAAATACAATGTGATTAAAGACATTTTAGTGAATTCAGTCTTAGTAAAATCTTCTGAGTGAGCACTGAGTCCAATCAGAGTGTAATTGTTTAGGCCAGGGGTGTCAAACTAATTTCTTCCATGGGCCACATTCAGCCCAACTGGATCTCAAGTGGGTTGGACCACTAAATTATAGCATCCTTTTAATCCTATAAATAATGACAACTTTTTTCTCTTTGTTTTAGTGCAATAAAAACAATGAATTGTGAAAATATTTACATTTACAAACTGTCCTTTAACATAAAACATATGAACAACCTGAAAAAACTGAAATTTGTAAGAAAAATAAGTGCAGTTTTAACAATATTATGCCTCAACTTGTAATTTATACACGTGCATTATGCACAATGTTACACAAACATTTGGTAACAAGAATAATATTGTTAAAAATTTGGAGTTTGGAACAAAATAAGAACAATTTCTCATTCAATTTCTCATTTGCCCAGGTCATTGTTCCTCTTGATAGTTCTTTGAGGTTCAACTGGACTAGTTTTGCTTCAAAAGAGCAAAACTAGTCCAGCTGAACCTAAAAAAATGGAGTTGTCACTGTTTATAAGTTATTATTCTATTATTTTACTTTAGATCATATTGGTCCGTATGTGGAATCTGAACTGAAATGAGTTTTACACCCTTGATTGTCCATATCTTCAGTATAATTTTTGCACTTTGCAAACTCATCCCGTGGGCCAGATTGGATCTTTTGGCGGGCCGGTTTTGGCCCCTGGTGCGCATGTTTGAGACCCCTGGTTTAAGGTTTTTATTGTAAAGGTTTCTAACAGAAATGGTGGCTCTGTAAGCCAGGTTTTCTATATTTGAAGCAAGTGAGGTGCATTAGATTCATTCCCTGTGTAGTTGTCATGAACAGATAAAAAAAAGCTATAATGACTCAAGGCGTTTAGTTGTAAACTTGATTATTTCTACTGTAAAGACACTTTCACAAAGGGAATGAAAAGTAGAAATGACTTTTAGAGCCTCAGGTGGACATTTGAGGAAGAGCAGTTTTTACACTTCTGCACTGGCTTCATTTTACTGTGGTGGAGGATGTTGATTGGAAACATCATACATGTGACCTGTGGGGGTTCAGAGGGTGACCGGGGGTTATCCACAGGAAGTGAGTTACTGTACAGCTGGACACACACATATGCACATACAGAGGAAGGCTGAGCTGCTGACGAGGATGATGATGATGATAAAGGCTGTTGTTTAATTATTCAGCGGGTCTTTCTGGAGCAGTGAGGCGCTGCTTCTTCTCACACATGAATAATTCAAGTGTCCTGTGAGGCTGACGACATGTCACACAGAACATATGAGGAAACTGTTTCACCTACAGAAATTGTTTTTTTTTTCTCAGTCTGAACTAAAGATCAATACTTGGCTCATCTCCATACATGAGGATCTTATCTATACAGAGCCACTTTGCAATAGTTAGTGTGTTTGACGTCTTTTATATTGTGCATGATCAAATACTTCATCATACATTTCAGTGTCAGTCACATCACAGCATGTACAGTGTCAAGGCAAATTAAGTCAAACACTACAGAAGGAAAACTCACTCGGTTCCAATTTTTCAGCTGGTCCTCAATATAAATCTGTCTGATACGACATCATTTACATCCTGTGTCGTGTGTTTTGGTTCTTTAAAGTTCAGCGTACAAAGCCCTCAACATCCTCAGCACAAAAACCGCCACAGTGTGCAGCATTTTTCCATTGTCTTCACAGCCCTTTGAGTTGGAAATCGTTCAATTTTTAGAACTGCACTGCTGTTGTCAGTGTCATAGTCCTCTCTTTTGTCTCAGTTTCTTCGCACTGTAAAATAACTGGCTTAAATGTAAAAAAGTACTGACAGAGATAATGCTGTTCTCAGTTTGGTACATGAACAGTGAATCACGTTGTTACTGGGTGAGGCGTACAAGCTGACATCTCCAAAAACACTAGACCACGTTTTACAACAGATTCTATATTGATAAATTGTCAACATTTTCACCCAAAGACATGTTGAGGCTACATTCTGGGAGCCAACAACCATAGTATCTTCAAATCTAGGCTTACACTGTCAGGGGCCAACAGCAAGGGTATATCCCTGAAATCCCCCCAATTCTTTGCCATATATAAATCTATCAACAGCAATTGTTAGACAACTGATATGAACTCAGTTTGAGCTACATCAACCAGATAGTGGCAGAGTAATGGTCAGAGAACCATTTTTTCCCCCACAAAACTCCACCTAGTGAATGAAAATGACACCATATAAACTCTGGATGGTAGCCAGAAAACGGACATTTGTAAGATGATCAAAACGAACCAAGTTTTATCTCAATCGGCCTATTATTGCTTGATTTATGTCCAAAAAAACTGATTTTCCACTAACGCACCCCCATTTGGATGATTTATAATACTCATAAAGAAGCTGAAATGGACAGGGTTCTTCCACTAGGGGTCCGCTATGTTGGTTATCAAGGAGAAGAAATCCAACCAAATCTGTCCTAGTTTTTGTGTTCATACTGCTGTGGGTAGCATGTGTTTTTCTTGGAATGCTGTGTTCTTTCGCCACCATGCATATCATCCCTTGTTATGACCAAATAACGCTAACCTTTGTTTTATCAGTCCACAGCGTCCTATTCCAAAACGAAGCTTGCTTGTCCAAATGTGCTTTTGCATACCTCAAGTGACTCTGTTTGTGGTGTGTGTGTGGAAAAGGCTTCTTCTGCATCACTCTCCCGTACAGCTTCTCCTTGTGCAAAGTGCGCTGAATTGTTGAACGATATACAGTGACACTATCTGCAGCAACATGATGTTGTAGGTCTTTGGAGGTGGTCTGTGGGTTGTCTGTGACTGTTCTCACCATCCTTCGCCTTTGTCTCTGATATTTTTCGTGGCCTGCCACTTCTGGCCTTAACAAGAACTGTGCCTGTGGTCTTCAATTTCCTCACTATGTTCCTCACAGTGGAAACTGACAGCTGAAATGTCTGAGATAGCTTTTTGTAGCCTTCCCCTAAATCACAATGTTGAACAATCTTTGTTTTCAGGTCATTTGAGAGTTGTTTTGATACTCCCATGTTGCCACTCTTCAGAGTAGAGTCAAAGAGAAGAACTTGCAATTGGCTACCTTAAATACCTTTTCTCGTGATTGGATGCACCTGTCTATGGGCGTTTTCACACAGCGTACTCGAATCTGTATCTGAGTACGCTGGACCCCAAAATCCACGTAATTTTGTTCATGTGAATGCACCCATTCCATGCTTGAGTACCGTGCCCGAGTCCAGTTGAGAAGGTAGTCCTGGGTACAGACTACCCGTACTCCAGCACTGTACGATGCCGTGTGAATGTGATCCATCCCCAAGTCCGGAAGTGACCTGATCACCATTCCGACAACAGAAGTGAGTTAATCACCACGAGACCATAGACGGCGCTCCTGTTGTCTCTTGAAAAAGCCTGGATCTGCGTGGCATGGGTTCGCCTTACCGACAGAACCACACTGTGATATATCAGGGACAACGAAGGTCACTCTTCTTCTCTGCCTCAAACAGGTTAAAGGCCTCGTGCAGTAATATCAGCAATCAGGCTGTACCATATGTCAAAATGTCAGGTTTGGTGGGTTATTCAAGCCCCTCTGATTCCTGCGGTCTCAGTGTCACGATGCACCCGCTACAAGCATTTAAAGTTGACACGCACTTGCCAAATTTCGGCAGCCAGCTGTTGTAGGGTAAGCTATGCGTGA
>JAPQRP010000002.1:6586240-6599692 GCA_037367295.1 Apogon hyalosoma
CAATTTATTTACAATCTTGAAAGCATTCTGGTGCAGAATAACACAACTTTTATGGCCACTGCACGAGGCCTTTAACAGATAGAAAAGTATTGCCTGTGAACAGAACAGTCGCTCAGTTGATGATGTAAGGGCTTTTCTTCTGATTTCCGTGTTTGTTGGATAGTGACAGAATTCCTTCCACACCACCACCTACTGTTTCGGCCCTGTAGCACCCACTGGTACTCGGGCACAGGCCGTGCTTGTGAACGCAACACCTGTGGGAAAGGTGTGAATGTATCTAAGTACGGTACGGACTTGAGTACGCTGTGTGAAAGCACCCTATGAAGTTCAAGGCCTAATTTTTTGTTCCAATTAATCAGTGCTAAGTAGTTACAGGTATTCAAATCAACAAAATGACAAGGCTGCCCAAAGCCTATTTTTCACATGATTTAATTTCATACAACTTAATATGGCTACACTAAAAATCTTTGTCTGGACAATACCCCAGTACTCAGCTTTTATTAGAAGATGAATGGCATGTCACTGTGGTCATTTTTTGTGAAGACAGAGTAATTTAAAATGCAATATTTATATAAATTAATATGCAGCCTCAGAGGAGTGCCTAAACTTTTTCATACTACTGTATATTTTCCCACCTTAGCATTTTGTATCATTTTAACTGAATGTGTTTCATGATAATTTCAGCTCAATTATCCAATAAAACCGTTCAAATGACATCTTCTCCTCTGCAATCATAGAAAGATTTGGAATATGTAAACATGGTTCATCTACTGGGCACAAGATGTTTTCTGCTTCCCCAAATATAATTAAAACTTAATGCATGGATGACTTCAGGTTTCCACATTACACCTTTAAAAACATCCAATATGTTTGTGATCACACATTTCAATAGAAACAAAGGGGAAAAAAAACCTCACCAAAATAAATGCCCATCACCTGTGCGTATCATTTTTCTGTTTTTTCTTCTGATTTATTATACACTTTGAGACTTTCTCCATGTGGAGATGCATAGCATTTCTTAAAAATCAGCTGAAGACCCATCTGCTCAGCCTTAAACCCTCCATCCTTTTCACTTTTTATGACTGATACTGACTTTATTACAATCTACTTCAATTTCTTTGTGATGTTGGCTCCTGAAAGATACTTTATGAACTGGAAATCAAATCTACCCTGATAACCTCTGCTCACAACCAAAATATCTAGTGGTTGAAACTGTGAAAATTGTGTTATGTTCTGGTTTTTTTTTTGTTTATCCACTGCTTCCATTTTGGTTTAAATTGCTCCACTGTGCTGTATCCCGGAGATGGATAGACTTAAAGATATTCAGTTTGGTGAACCATAGCAGAGTTTCTTTTATTTTGGCAGTTAGTTTTAGTTTTAATAGTGGCTGAATAATAGGAATTGCTAAGTTTCAGTTGAGTTTTTCCTTTATTTTCAGTATTAGTTTGTGTTTATTAATTGTGCACTATGCAAAACCATTTTATTCTCATACACACTGAACTAGAGTTGGGTTGTCATAAGATCTACTCTTCAGAATGAAAATGGTCTGTTTAGATCAATACCTCAGCATCTGTTTGCAGCTCAGTACTCAGTTTCAGTCTGCATTCATTTACAGAGTTTAATGTGAGTCTGTCAGCTGCCGGTCCAACCTCTGAACTCCAGGATGCAGTGAGTCTGATTTACACTCATGCTTAAGAATTATGCTAATGTGAAAATGTCATTGATTCACAATAAAACTCCAAAGGGACAAATTAGTCTGCCACAATCTTGGCAAATTAATGGAAACACTACACAAAAAAATTGGATTTGTTTGTTTATTTCATGTAGATATTATTAAACTACTGTAATCATGTTGGCCAAAATTGATGCAAAAATGCAAAGTTTCAAGTCAGATACAATAACAAAAACTGTCACTGGAGGCTAAAGGAAAACAGTTTGGTTGCAACTCGCCTTGGTGAAAAAAACAAAAACATGAGACAGACTAGAGCGGCACAATATATCGTTTGAGCATCGTCATCGTGATGCATGTGTGCAACAGTTACATCGCAAGTCCTGCAATGTAGGAGGTAAATGAACTCAATGTGTTTTCATCTAATTTCAACCTGCGTACCTGACACACACTGCACACAGCGATCCACCAATCGCAATCGTTCTTAATCAGTTTGCTGAAGCAGACCACGCCCCTGCACATGGAGTGAGTCGCTGGTAACAACATTGAAAAATGAGCAACGAACAAGAGAAAATCACCGAAAACGAAGACTCGGTGCCGAAAAGAAAAGCAACGTCAGTGATATGGAATTATTTCCATTACAGAAGGATGAAACTGAAACATTTGTTCTGTGTCAATAGTACCTTGCAATTATTGCCACAAGGAGAGGGAACGCAACTAATTTGTTTGACCATTTACACTGGCATCACACAGCTATTTCATTTTGCAATATATATCGCAGGGTTAAAAAAAATCGCAATGTCTTTTTTTTTCCATTATCGTGTAGCCCTAATTCAGACTGCAGATTGTGGTTTTATACTTAACAAAAGTGAAGTTCATTCTCAAATGTCCTTTTTTCAGAACAATACATTAATTTCTACTGTTGTTTTAACTAATATTACAAATGCAAACAATACTTAACCCTAACTTAACCTAATTTAAGTCCTTATTCAATAATTTATCCAGTAAAACTAGATGAATCACCATTTTAATCCCAAATAATAATTTACAGAGGAAACAGCGCTGCATTTCTTGTAACTGTGTTTTCAGTGAGCACATCCATTTTCCAGGCTGCCTGTACTCTACTGTGAACTTCACAACTGAAAAGAAAGCTCATTATTCAAAACATGGAAATGGATTATGATCAAAAACATTGTGTTATGATCCTTGGACTGATCTCTCAGCCTGTAGTCAGTCTTGTTTCTTTTATCCACAACCATTATGTCTAATTTTGTAACCTACCCAAACAAAGTACTCATTATTCTGGGGAAATTGGGCCCAGAACTGTCCTACAGAGAGACTCCTGTGCAGAATCAGTGGTTCACTCGTCTCCCAGAGGACAGAGGAAGGACTATATGTGAGTGACGGATGCACAAAGGCAGAAGCTCAGGACTTTATGAATGATTAACGCTGCAACAGGTCCGTGCTGATTGAGTTACACGGAGCATTTTGTGGCACAATATCTGATGACTGCAGCTCAGCCGAGCCGAACGCTATCGTAAGATTACAGCAGTGGAAAAAAGTGACGTCCTACAGTAAAACAGCCGTCTCACATTCAGTCTGAACACTTTCCACATGACGTCCACCAAACACCGAGCGAACAACGAGATCTGTTTCCACCCAGAAACCTGTCTGACTGTGAAATATCTGTGAATTAACCCGTTTAATCAGAGTGACCTGGCAACTCCCATGTTTTGTTAC
Organism: Apogon hyalosoma; assembly: GCA_037367295.1. Taxonomy (NCBI): domain Eukaryota; kingdom Metazoa; phylum Chordata; class Actinopteri; order Kurtiformes; family Apogonidae; genus Apogon; species Apogon hyalosoma. The sequence goes on from JAPQRP010000002.1 coordinate 6,589,650, forward strand.
CTGGAATGAGGTAATCCTTTGGTTTTCCAGACGAGTAATTCAGGATTAACAGGGCTCTAAATGCGAATACACATCTCAGTGACTATGTTTAAATGCACAAAATATGACTTTTGTACTTATTCTGGGAAAGACTATATTCCTATTAAATGTTTTCATTACTAATAAAAAAATGAATATTCCATCAATAACCCTGTTTACAAGCAGCTGTGCATACCAGGATTAATAACAGTATTTATTTATTTATTTTTTTACTGGTGGCAGATATTCAGTGAACTCAGCCTCCCTCTTTCATTCCCTCAAACACCTTCCAGAAAAGGTCAGCTTCTTGGTATTTGCTCATATCTAAAAATCTGTTTATAGCTTCTTTCATAACTGAAAGTAGGTGTTTTTTCCTAAAGAGCAGCCATCTCTACTGGGGATACAGTGTTTGAAAAATTCTTGGCTGATACTGATGCAAATTCAAAATAATTATGTGATGTTTACAGTTGATAATAAGAAAAGTGTAGCTTATTATACTTATATTTCTGGAAACATTTACTTGACATTTGTCTTTTTCAGAATCAGGTAAACTGTTCTATTGTGGATGCTGCAAATAATAAGAGTTGGTTAAGAGTTCAAATAAATATCAGGTGTAGTGTAGCATGTCATGTGTTGGGTATTATTCTATAATAGTTTTATTGATGTAGAAAAATGTAGAAGGCTTTATTCATTTAAGGTTTTACTTTTCTTCTACTATTGAAATCAAGTATCCTCCATATTACTATGAGAATACCTGACTCAGCACCATATGTCAGTTCTCTGAGTAAGAATATTGAGATAAACTGCAGAATACAGTAGATTTCTTTACAGGCCTCAACCACTCAGAGAGGATTCACAGCATTTCTAAAACATAAGTCTGGCTGTGTGTGTCTGTTCTCTGGCTGAAGGCTGAACGACAGCGTTGGCTTCAGATGTTACACAATCCATCCCACACTGTGACATTTTTAACTTCACGTTTCATACAAACCATCCACCTGGTTTAATGCTTAATACCAACCAAACCTGTAGATGAGACACAGTGTGTTCCTTCAACAACATATGTTTAATATGTTGAACAGATACAGAAACAAAGAGCTAACACTCACTCTGACATGATGCCACATACCGAACCTTTCACACCGATTCATGTTTTGTGGTTTTCAACTAAAAGGACAGAGTAGGGGTGGGTGATGAGGCAAAAATATAATTTTATGATTTTTAAAAAATAAAATCACAATCTCGATTTTAGCACGATTCTTTACATTGATCTTTGAGACTAATTTGCAGATCTTTTGCCAGGTAAAAAGTCACTGCTTCTGTTACCTTTTTCCACTGTTTGCTACTCTTCTCATAAAGAGTGCCTTTACTAAATGCTTGAGTTAAAGTTGTTTGCTTTTGTTTAACGCTACCTGTTGCCTCTGGCTGCGGTGTGGCTGGTCTTCCGGCAGTTTGGCTCTCAACCTACTGTTGGGGCACGCATTGATTCAGGTTGGACAGGGGGCTAATAACAGCATGAACATCCATGCAGAAAGCTTATAATGTGTACAGGTAACACACCAATTAAAAGTGGTGAGTATATTTACACGAGTCATGATATTACGTTGTCAGGTGATTGAACAGGTTGGTAGTGTTGCCATCTGATGTGCATGTGTCCAAATTTTGCAAATTACTGTGGTTTGTGCTTTGTCAATTGGGGAAAAACCAAATCAATTCCATATGATGGAAGTGGAGTTCTTTTAAGGAAGCAACTCATCCAGTTCACTGTCAGCCATGACTCCCGTGACACAACATGAAATCCACGTGGACGTGAACCGACGTGATGCGTCTGTGCGTCAACACGGAGCTACATCCAGAGTCGTTGAATACTCTACGACTCTGACTACATCATATTATAGACGATTCCACAATCTCTCTGCTTTGTCAGATCATGGATATGTTATAATCCTTCATGATCTAATATCGTCATATTGCACACCCCTAGGACAGAGTAACAAATTGTTTATTTCACCGCAGTTCAACAGTCCTGAATTTCAGTCTGTGAATTTTTTAACTTTATTAGAGACAATATTTTCTGTCAAAATCAGTATCTCCATTGCCCGCTATCTCAGCCAAATTCTTCCAACACCACTTGTAAAAACATTCAGACAGTACAGATTCATTAATCAGCAGTCTGTATTTGTGTTTAGGTGCAACAATCTGATTTTAACTGACATATATTTAAGCTGCATATATTTATTTATATTTTATTAAGCATATATTTGTCTGCTTGCAACACCTTAACTCCAAAGTTCACCTTAGTCAAACGACCGACCGACAGACGGACAGATGGATGGACAGATGTACTTTATTTATGCCAAACTGGGAAATTACAGATAGGTGAAAGCAGGAGGGTTGAACACATAAGTTCAAGGAGGTGTTGTAGAAATAGACTTGAGTCAACACTTGTCTTTCTCTATTTTAGTTCATTGCAGTTGGAGGAAGGAAGCATCTGATTACAATGAGAATCATACTGATCTTTACACATTAAGAACAAATCCACATCATGTCAAACAAGGCAGTTTGTATCATTGTCAGGCACCTGAGCTCAGAAACTAACTTCTATGTAACAAACTGAGGTCAGCATCTGTTATTTTTGATAATATTTAGAACAGTGTAGTCTGCATTCTCAAAAACTCTTAACAATTTATAATTTCAGTGTCATTACCTAGTTATAATCCTGGGAATCATTTTGTACAGTAATATTTGATAAGTTCAACTCTTCTAAAATGAAGCTGATCATTTATAGTCTATGTGTGTGTGTTTAAAGTAGCAGGAAAATGTGAATTCATGTTTACTTAAGATTTATGACCTTCAGAAACCAGGGAACCTCACCTACATTTTTATAAGAAGTGGTAAAATTGAAACACAGTCTGAATTACACTTCGACCTAAAGGTATGTCATGATCCTTCAGCTGGATCACTTCGCCCCAGGTGTGATGTTGAACAACAGTTCTGTGTGTTTGTGTCTTAGATGAGAATTGTGTGTAAAGATGTGACGGCGGAGACGCTGTATGATGTCCTCCATGACACCAGCTACCGCAAGAAGTGGGACACCAACATGATCGACACCTACGACATCGGGCGGCTGACAGTGAACGCGGATGTCGGATATTACTCCTGTGAGTTGGACTGTTTCCGCAGATCATGTGATCCTGCAGTTTGGGATATGTGTGACTCCTAAAATATTCTCTGTTTTTAAAGGGAAATGTCCGAGCCCACTCAAGAACAGAGACTTTGTGACAATGAGATCCTGGCTCCCACTCGGGAACGACTACCTGATCATCAACTACTCAGTCAAACACCCAGTGAGCAGTTATGTTACATTCAATTAGACAGTTGGTGTATACAGGTGAACATTTGAGCATTTCCCTCATGGGATAGGTTGCAATATAGATAATAAGCCCCACCTCCTTCATGTTAGCCAGTAGAAGGGTAAACTCCCGCTTAACTGAATAGTATGATGAACAAGGTGTCTGCAGGTATCAGCAAATCTAATTTAATGCTTTTTAATGCCACTTCAAACAAATTTAATGCCCATGTCCAACTGCAGATACAGTTTTATATATAGTTTTTCGTTGGTTTACTGTCCACAGGCTTTAACCAGATTCTGAATAGTTCCTCTTCTTGTATAAGTTAGTTTCTTATATTTGCTAATATTCCCTCCTCTCTTTCGCCACAGCATGAGCACCCTCACAGTGCGTTGCATTCCAAGCATCCGGTGTTGTGACTTCTTGTATCCGCCAAAAACAATAGCCAATTAAAGGGTTCCACCTGTCAATCATCACACTATACTTCCAATCAAATTAAATGTTTATATAATCAAACTAAATCCTGAATAGCAATGTTTTTTTTCATCAAGTGTATTACATTTTTTAATGCCTCTGAACATTGAACTGAATGCTGTTTAATGCCATTTAAGGCCTTAATTTTCACAAAATCTATTTAATGACTTTTAATGCTTTTTAATGACCTGCAGAAACCCTGATGAAGTAGACATTTGTCAATTTAAAGGTTCACTGTGTAATATTTAGTGACACCTAGTGGTGAACTTGCTCCTGCTAAAAATGCAAATGGCCGTTCTTAGTCAATACAACAAATTGTAGGTGATGGTAATGCTCATTAGCACTCTATGCTACCTCCTGTAGAGTGATAAAATGAAGATGTCTGTTCTAAACTATTGGGGTGTCATAAAATTATACAGTGGTTCTTATTTTCATGTGATTATACAATATTAAACACATACTTTTTACATTATTTTCCATCCCAATTAGATCTTCATAAATTAGACCTAAATCTTACACAATGCAGCTTAAAGGCATTAGTTTTTACACTGGTTAATAAACTATTTTGGGTACAAAGTTTCTGACTCCACATGGAACATTAATGACTGACTATAAAAACTAACCAGTCCAAAATGCACGTGACCTATGATGACCAGTTTGTCCTCTGCTACTAGAGCTAGAACGCTCTACAGAAGAATATTTAGTATTTTTTCACAGTTTGAATAAAAGCAAAACCCAAGTTAATCACATTATTTCAATACATTGCTCAGCCCTAAAATTAAGTTTCTGGAAAAAAAAAAAAAAAAGGCCCAACCTTGAACCATGAATCCATTAATAGAATAAATGGAGTTACAGCTGATGATGTTTGTTATAGAACATACATCAGAAACAGCAGTAATACTTAAACACTAAACCGGTCCTTAAGTAAACAGCAGTCGGACTCAGTACTGGTGGAATAATCCTGCTGTTGGACGACTCCTTTATTCTCTTCCTATCTGTGTGTTACTGTTTCCATAGTTCTCTTTGCTGTGTGAAAGGAAAGCAGCCTCTGAGATACAACTACAAACTGAAAATGCTGTGTTTTCACATGTATTTTTACATACCCACATATATTTTCTTATGTGGGTATTTAGTCATTTTAATACCCTATCTCGCTTCACATACAAATGTTTCACCAAAACAACTCTCCTGACACTCTTTTTAGACCGTTGCTGCATCCCGTGCATAGTGCTGGCCAAAATAAATGTGATCTATCTTAAGCAACATAAACACCACCACCAAGAGAGATATGAGACCCAGAGCTGGAACTGCCATAAAGTGTAGCTATATGTCTGGCTATGTAAGACTAAGTGAACTGAATAACCATATGAAATGACACTTTTCTTCCTCTCTGGCTGTTTTTGCAGCAACATCCTCCTAAGAAGGACTACGTCCGAGCTGTGTCGCTGCTGACTGGATACCTGATCCAGTCCAACGGAGCCAACAGTTCCACTCTGTACTACCTGACTCAGATGGACCCCAGAGGTGAGCATCATCCGCATCACCTCTAACAGCTCACACAGGAAACACAAAGATGCTGACAAATAGACAAAATGTGTTCCTATAATTTCACTAGAGTTGGACGACTATAGCCAACAACATTTTAAATCATTACATTTAAATACAGTACAGTGCAAAAGTCCTAGTTCAACATTAGGTTTGGTGTTTAGTAAACTTCTAATGACCCCACATATGCATTTGTCTCTGTATTTAGATCCAATCTGATATATGTGAAGGATGAACAGTAAGAAAAACAGTTTCAGGGTAAAAACAGCTTCTATAAACCACAGTGCTCGTATTCAGTGTGACCTCCCTTTGTACTTAACATGTCTTTAATCCTTTTGTTCATTCAATATGAAATTTATGGCATTAATTTTCTGATGTTTTATGCCAGCTTTCATCCAACTTGTCAGACGTTTCTAATTGCTTGTGCTGCTTCTTGTCATGGGGTCAGAGGTCACACTAAATAGTGACAGCTTTTGGTGTGTGTTTTAAGGCTGTGCACATATTTCCTGTATTTTCTTGTTAAATCTAAAGAAAAGAGGCTGAGTATGTCCATTTCAACCCTGTAACAAGAACAAAAATAAAGATGGACTAAAGTTTTTATTACACAGTACTGTATTTGTTATGTTTTTCAGGGCAAACATGTTTTCAAAATTTTTTTTCTTTACTAAAACTATGTCACATATGTGTCAAATGAATTCAGCACTTTAAAGAGTGTAAATAACAAAGTATAAAATAATTTGAAATAAAACAAACCATTAATGATGGGCAATGACACAGGAAACATTCAGGCTGATTCTATTACAGATTCTTAACTTGATTTTATGGTTTTCATAAAGCTCTCAATTTATCAAATGTCAATCTGCAGCTGAAACACTGAAGGACACTATATGTGACTTGATACAAAACAGCACTTAAAAGTATAAAGTAAAATTCTTTAAGGCAGTTTTTATAGTTATATTTATGTAGATACTGTACAGATACTAGAGGTAAATGTAGGCACTGCTCCTCTGGTTCATGAAGGAAAACAAACATCAGTTTAACCCAGAGTAAATGCAATGTAATCTACGTCAGAAATGCTCTTCCATTTACTTAAGGGTGAAGTCGAGGGAAGGTTAACATCTGGTCAAAAAAATTACAATAATCTACACCAAACTTGTATTTTTGGGTAGGTAATTACTTATATTTTCAGGACAATGTATTTTGAAATGAGAAAAAAATTGTGAAAATAAAAATTTGAGGAGTTCTATGAGTGTGAATGTTTAGTGCCGTCATTCTGGGTTCATTTTATAAATTCTCATAAACAAACTACATTTATTCCAAATACATTGATATTTGACTATTATATTATTTATGTCATATTCTAAATACACAGTGTTTAAAATTAATAAATGCATATATCTATGCAAAATACATTTGAATACAATGTCAATATTATTTGTATGATGTAAATAGTCTAAAAAATGTATATGATATTGATAATTGAAAAAAAATTGATATTTACTTTTGTTGTCCATCTGTGACGCTGCCATTTTTCTAAACTCTTGCTATTTAGGTCTGATCTAATATTTTTTTCTTCTAACCAATTACTGGGTTGTAAAATAGAGGGTTTAAGGCATACACTGAATGCATGTGAGGATGAAAATGTCAGAGGAACTTCACTTTGGAGAACTTTGTAATTCTTGCAAAAAATAGACGTTAATTTTTTTTGTCCATCTGTGACGCAGTAGTTTTTGACTTTTTTCATTTAAAAATATCTTAAACTAAATTTTGCCCTTTGAGTATGTTTAAGATGGCATTTAGACCTTTACAGTTATGTGGAATATTTGTCTTAAATTTGTCTGGTTCAAAAGTTATGAATCAAAGAGTAGTGGGCGGTCCATCTGTGACGCCCTTGACCTCGCCCCTAATACAAAAGTGATTAACAGTTCATACATCACAACGTACGGCTAAATTACCACATAAACATCAAAAACTGTACTTTGATAAGAAAGCAAAAGGACTCAGCATCTTAGAAAGCTTATCAAAACAATTTCTCATTGTAGGTTTCCTTTCTCCCATTAAACATCCAGAGAATGTGGGAGATTTCCACATATAGAAGTCTGTAAACTTCCGATCCTCAACTAGTTTCCTGTCATTTATAACAAAGACAGGTTTGGCCCAGCAGATTGCAGCCTACCGAGATTATAAAAAGAAGTCCATTATTTTCTGTCACTGTTTCTGTTTAATTACAAACTCGTATTCCCATCTGTTTTCTAAAGACAAAATATATGACCCACTTTTATGACCAGGTGCTTAATGGTTTTCAGAAAATACGCGAGTTCTACAGCAAAGAGAAATAACAAATCTGGTCACACACAGAATTTCAGAACAGTAACTCAAGTACAGAAAGTCAATCTCCAGATTGATCCTTTAAGTACCATCACAATTGTAGTTTCCAGGTTGTTATTTGTAGTTTTACAGTGTTTTGTCGTCTGTGTCTGCAGGTTCTTTACCAAAGTGGGTGGTGAACCGCGTGTCTCAGTTTGTGGCTCCAAAGGTAAAGAGTCAAGATGTTGTTGTTTGTCCGTTCACTTGTTTTAATACACAGTTTTTGTAGTTTTGCTATGTTTGGTTCATGACTTTTTAAATTTCTTGAGTTTTCTGTTTGGTTTAAGTTTGAGCCAGTTTTATGAGCGCACACATTTGTTACATGGTTAAAGTTTATCTGAGCTTTCATTTAGTATCTGCATCAAAACGGGTGATTTTATAAAAATATCTTTGTCATTGTAACATGTATCACATATTTACAGTGCCATCCAGTCAGTACCCCATCCTTAAAGTGCATACACAATATAAAAGACTACATAAAAATAACTAAGAAAGCTAAAACTGCAAAAATATAAAGGGTCTCCAATTGTGCAAAGGTGTTTTACTGTTGTACATCATGAACCATTAACATTGGGGGAAAACCAATAGCAAGCTGATTTTATTTTATTCTATTTCAATTTAGTTCATGTTACATTACTTAGTTTTTATCAAGATTTCAATCAAGATGCAGCTTTTATGATGTATGCAATGAATTTTACCAGTTCTGCTGAAAACTTAACTGATGATGATGAAGAAGAAAGTAGACTTTTCCGATTTCACATTATCAGATGACCAAAATGGACAGAAATATCATCTGGGAAAAACATTAGCTTTTTTTGTTCTTTACTATAATTAGATCACAATTACAACTACATCACTTTTGGACCAATGAAGTGTTCAACATAAATAAATCTTATAAAGGCTTCAACTAAAACTTTATATCAGCCACAGAGCAGATCTATTTTGCTGTTGCCCTGTTTCTGTCCCTTCAAGAAACATGATGACCTGATGTTACTATGAGTAGAAACTACTGGATGAAGTTTTCAAGTTTGCAGGGCTTGTGTTTCTATTAAAGGGACCATATTTATCTGAACCCACTTTTATTAGTCTTTGGTTCATTTGTTTGTGTATTTATCCCTATTACTAGTAGAATATCAGAGCCGATGTAAACAGTCTGTGCTTCATTTAGGCCATGAGGAAGATCTACAAGGCCTCTCTGAAGTACCCAGAGTGGAAGAGGAAGCACAACCCGACGCTGAAGCCATGGATGTTTCCGGAACAGAACACGCTGCCGTGCATCAACGTAGCCGAACTGACGCTGCAGCACGCCGACTCGCTGGAGAACATCGACGAGAGCGGCCTGAGCGAGGAGAAGACGACGCAAAGTGACGACGAAGAGACTTAAACCTGCAGAGACTCGACCCACAGCTCCTCCTCCTGGTTCTCTGTCTGTTTGTTTGTTTGTGGTACTGATCCGAGCCGGACCAGACCAAACCAGAATCTGAACCTGATAATGACTCTCACTCTCAAACAGGGAAACGTCTTCCTCCAAAATTTCATCACAATCTAGGTGTTTAGAGCTGGTCACACACCTAAAGATGCTATGTTACTCTTAGCCTGACCTGCTTTTTGAGACTGATGTACTGATATTGGGGGGTAAAATGTTTACGATACACATAAATCACATACTTGAGTAGCAGATGCAGCAACAGGAAATGTTAAATTATGCAACAAATGTTAAAAATGCTAGAAAGGAACACTAAAAAAAATGACAAATGTACAAAAAAATGCAACAAAGAAACATGAAAAAAATGACAAAATACTGAAAAGCAACAAAGAACTGTTGCATAAACTGGCAGATATGCTCACTGTTAATAATGAATGAACGCTGCAACATTTGTCATGTCAGTTGTCCTTGTGCTCGCTTTTCCTCGTCTTATGTTTGTTTTCGGTCTCTCAGGCTGCAGTGATGTTAAACACTAAACATATTTGTAGATCTAGCAGCAAGTGGATTTGGAGACTATAATTTAAACATAGAACACACTACATGATTTTTCTGAGTCGACTGATCCCAAATAGCAACGTGATTCATGAATTGCGTACAGATAACGCATCACTTTTAATTGGCACGTTATCTGTATGCATTATAAGCTTTGCACGTGTACAGTTGTGCTCATAAGTTTACATACCCTGACTGAATGTGCATGGGACAGTCTTGGATGTTCCAATATGACAATGACCCTAAACATAAGGCCAAGTGGAGCTGTCACTGGAACAGCAGAAAAAAGTGCAGGTGAAGGAGTGTCCATGTGA
>JAPQRP010000002.1:6638078-6651028 GCA_037367295.1 Apogon hyalosoma
TTTAAGTGTGATGAGATATTTGGACTAGAAATGAGAAAAATACACTTGGTAAGATTTAGATTTTTTCCAGTGAATGCAAAATGTTCGTACACATTTAAGTTACTGCAAACAAAGCCATTGTACAAGTTATTCGTTAATACACTGATCAATAAGATAATTAATAGGGGACTGAATCAATAAGTGATATTGACACTAGAACTGGGATCGTTAAATTCTGATCAGTTTCCATCCTTAATCTGAACACACAGGGAATGATGCTCCTCTGTGTAAGGGTTTGGTGTAACTTCAGTATTTACATGAGTTTAATGTTAATCCTGAGCTTTTCTGATGCACATTTCCTCTGCTTCTCACTGACATTTACCTGTTTTGGCTCATCTACATGAAAAACTAGCTTAACCATCAATTAGAACATCTTCCTCTTCTGTTTCTTTTCTCCTTTTCCCTCCTAAAATCATCTCTTTTTTTGTTCTTTCCTTCCCCTCCTCTCCTCTCCTCCATCCATCCAACCATCGATCATCCTCTTCCCCGCCCTCCCTCTGCCTTCCTCGGTCTCCCTCTTCTCCAACATTCATCTCTTCCCATGCTTCTACCTCCCTCCATCATCCCTTTTTGTGCTCATGTAACCGTCCATCTCCACATCCCTCCCACTGTCACTCACTGATGAATAACAGTGGATGGGCTCTCTTTGACCTGATGGGAGATTAGTGTGGCATTTAGCAAAGGGCACCATATTAATACACAACAAACACACACTATCTGTCTCCTCTAGCTCTCATGGACATACTGTGTGTTAATTCAACGCCGCGCATGTGTAACCATATTCATCTGTTGCTAACGAGGCCACGGTGATGAATCTGTTCATCTTCACCTGTTTTTCATTCTGTCACTTTCTCTCCTTCCTCTACAGTTTCTTTTAACTTTGTTCCTTTCAACACTTCATGCATCTCCCTCTGATTCTCCTCTGATTCCTCATCCACCTCTTTGTGTTCATCCATCACTTCTATCCATCTGTGAGTGTGTTTGTGTGAAGAATAACTCGCCGACTGATGCATCAATCTTTATGAAACTTGCTGCGTATTGTCTGAGTGAATATCTCAGACCCATTATATTTTCCTGTACCTCTTTTAAGAAGTAAGGGAATGGCTTCTGAAATTCTGTTTTTTCCTACAGTGTTAATATAAAGAGCACTTCCTGTGACCCTTTCAAATCAAAGGCCCTTTAGATTTTCAGTAGACAACAGTAAATATATGCACAACACACAACTTTTGGCGTCTACAGACAAAAACTCACCTCAGTAGTATGAAACATTTAACATTTGTTGTCTATTTATTGTCTCCTTAACCCCCTGCTGTTTACTGTTTATTGTTATATTCTATGTTTCTAGTTATATTGTTTAGTGTTTATGGTTTATGGTTATATTCTACTCTATTTTTTTTTTTTATTTTTCCGTCTGGTCCTCTTCTCTTTTCTGTCCAACAATCTACCTTGTGTAATACATGATGCATCCTTATTCTAAATGTGATCCTTCCAAGCCTTTTTTTCATGTTAATGGAGAAGGTAGGTGTAGTTGTTCTAGGGTTTGTATGTTTTGTTTTGTTTTTGTATCCATGTTAAAAATGGAAACTGTGCAACAATTCATTTTCAATTGTTTTGTCACATATGATAGTGTTTGTATTGGCCAATTTCTGCACAACTTTCTGCAAAAGTTTTTAAAATACATTCTATTCTATTTTTTGGTATTTTTTCTGCCATGTTCATTTGCACCGTGGGTTCCGTAGAGTCTTGTGATTTCACTTTTCTGTATGCGATGTGCATACGGCAAAAACTGACAATAAAACTGACTTTGATTTTGACGTGTGGAATGAAACCTGGTATAAAACAGCTAAAATTTAGTGTGGTAAATATAATATTGCCAGTGCAAAACAGTTAAACACACGCTTAGAGCAAAAGGAGGTCACTCTAATTACTTGATACTTTGGTCTTTAGAAACCAATTTTTTTTCTGAACATTTTACAAAACATATTTGCTGATCCAGAGACAGAAATGCATACGCACGCTTATTATAACTCAGTAAAACAACAAACCTAGTGGTATCCTAACATTTTTGCACAGCACTGTAATCTATCATTGTAGTCAAAACCCCAAACACAATAAAATGTCTTTTAAAGCCAAAGTTTAACAGCAAACAAGTGGGATTATGGCACAATTACCTTTTTACCAGAATTAGCTTCGCATTACAGTGTCTCTGCGTGGCCATGACTGCTTCATTCAAACATCTCTTCAAAAACAGACTTGAACATAATGCCCTTCCTGAATCTCTGGTTTCTACACAAGATAACCAACTGAGGGATTGCCCAGAAACATCCCAGGGACTGGCACCGGTCCCTGGCCCTCAGTCGAACAACCGCAGTAACTGTACGGACAGTGCCATGTTCGCAATGTGCCAAAACTGCTGCGCTCAGATTGTGGCGGTTAAGTAGTTACGCCATCCTGGACAGTATCAGTTGAACGGTGGCAGGGTGTTCTGCTGTGCCTGTGGTTTGAGTCCGTTTACAATGTATTTCCAAATTAGGGCAGATAAGATAGACCATTTGCAATGCTCAGACTCATGCAATCAAAAGATGGCACATACACGGGAATACATAGAAGCTTGTGGTGAAACGAACCCCAGGCTCAGAGCTGGGCCTCATCTCCCTCCAGAACGGCTAATGCTAAATATAACATAGAGGCCGTGTTTACTTAGTGCTTAACATTGAACTCAGAGATGATTTGATTCTATGGATTTCTGTTTCTTTTTACTGTTTTACCCTTAACCCCTTACTGCCTAAACTTATTTACCGTTTCATATAGAAAAACTCAAGCAAAATTAAGCAAAAAAATCTTGAATTAAGCAAAAAAAAATCAGCCAGTGGAACAAGTTAAAATTATCTTGGTAAGACTTCTTTAAAATCACATTTTCCAGATCTATTGTCTAAAAATAAGCTTTTATATCTCACTGAAAAGTTCCTCTTCAGGTGATTCTGTCTTATTTTAAGTGTGATGAGATATTTGGACTAGAAATGAGGAAAATAAACTTGGTAAGATTTGGATTTTTTTCCAGTGCACCTCAACATGGAAACAGTGGAATACTGAGGTGAACGTACAATAGTCTACATGGGGCTCATTTCCTGTGCATTTTTCTCCTATTTTGTCATTACTCTGCACATTACTGTATTTTTTTTAGTCTATTGTTTTATTTAGTATTGTTTTATTGTTCTTATTTGTTGTTGTTTTTAACTGTACAGCTTTTTATGTTTTTTTTAAAAAATCAATTCTTGTATTTTATTCTTTTATTACAGTGGCCGAGAAGGGCAAACACAACGACAAATCACAAAGCACACAAGAAAAAGAAAAACATACACGCAAGAAAACAAAAGCACGCAAACAAGAAAAAGGTCTTACCGGGAAAAGTAGGTACCTATATGGATGCTGATTGGGTAGTCTTTCTGACAGATGGGGAAACCGGAAGTACTACAGTAGTTCTTTGTCTTTTAATCTATTCTTGTGTATTTTATTCTTTTATTTTAGTTTGTATTTATTCTTCTGTACAGCACTTTGGTCCACTGCGGTTGTTTTAAAGTGCTTTTACAAATAAAGTTGTATTGGATTATGTTTCATTTTTACTCCCTTGTCTCTTTTTATGTCTTATATGTTGGTGCTTTCTGCACCTCCCCTCCCCTCTTGTCATCATCTGCCTTTCTTTGACACCTTCTCTCCCCACATCTCTCAGTTTTTCATGCACTCTGTCTATCTGTCTGTCTCCTTACCAGGCGTGGCCCGTGTCAAACTAACAAGACCAGACAAGGATAATTCCCTGACTCACTCTGTGGTTTACTTTTCCCCCTCTTGCTCTTCTCTCTCTTTAACTCCATCCCTCTGTCATCCCTCCATCCCCGCCGTTCAGCCGTGTCTCATGGTCTTTTCATTTTGACTGCTTCTATCCATCTGCTTTACCCTTCCTGTTTCCTCACCACGAGGGGCAACCTGTTCTACTCCGCAATCTCTTTATCGCGTTGTCTGCGATTTCATTTGTGCATCATTCGATCCATCTCTCTGTCTCTCTATCAATGTCTGTCTCTCAGGTCATCAATCTTTCTACACCGTACGAATGACACAAACCTTTCCTCCCTACCCCTCCCCATCTGTGCCGGCGCTTAATTAGATTCATCCCATCATTTCCATTATTTCATTCGCCATTCTTTCCTCTCTAACCGTTTCTTCCTTCCTTGCCTTCCTCAGCGTGTCATGTTTTGTAACGCTAGCACATATTCTGGTTAAGGTCACATTTGGAATATTTGTCTCTTACATGTCTACACCCACAAATTACAAAACCACCTCATTTATGTGAAAAACCGCAGAAGTGGAAAGTGTAAATAACACTTAAATCTACAGGGTGATGGGTTGTTATGTCTGACAAATACTTCATTCAACCCGGACGACCTACTGGCATATATTCGCCCGGTCTTAAGTGCCCTTTAGCAGCTCACGGCCTCCACCTGGCAGCTCTAGTGATGCTGCTCCACCCTGACCCTGAGCTCCACCTGGAGAAACAACACGTCCAGCTACATGATTCAACACAGCCTCGTGTTATTATTATAATGAAGTCGTTTGTATGCATCAGTTCATCAAAGGTTACATAGACAAGGGTACAGAGTTGCATCAGCACCAGGCTACAGCGTACCAAATAAGTCCGACGCAAGAATATAGATGATGTCAACCTGACTTTGCAGCAGGAGGTCTGGAAGATCTTTGATTTCTATCAAAGTACAGCAACTTTAGAGGCACAGACCAGTAGAGTTGGCACAATAAGGGTTTTTTTAGTTGATGATTGTTATACAATATTGAATCATAATTTCTGTTTCCACTATTGTGGCAGAATAATTATCTATTCATACACAGACAGTGGAAAAGAAACGAAAGACAGAGAAGGAGGAGGAAGAGAATAGTAGTAGGAGTAAGAGGAAGTAGAATTAGAAGGAGGAAAAAGAGGAGGAGGAGGAAGAGAACAGTAAGGAGAAAGAGAAAAAGGAGAAATTAAAGTAGAATTAGAAGGAGGAAGAAGAGGAGGAGGAGAAGGAAGAGAACAGTAAGGAGAAAGAGGAGAAGAAGGAGAAATTAAAGTAGAATTAGAAGGTGGAAAAAGAGGAGGAGGAGGAAGAGAAAGAAAACAGTAAGGAAAAGAGGAGAAGAAGGAGAAATTAAAGTAGAATTAGAAGAAGGAAAAAGAGGAGGAGGAGGAAGAGAACAGTAAAGAGAAAGAGGAGAAGAAGGAGAAATTAAAGTAGAATTAGAAGGAGGAAAAAGAGGAGGAGGAGGAGGAAGAGAACAATAAGGAGAAAGAGGAGAAGAAGGAGAAATTAAAGTAGAATTAGAAGGAGGAAAAAGAGGAGGAGGAGGAGGAAGAGAACAGTAAGGAGAAAGAGGAGAAGAAGGAGAAATTAAAGTAAAATTAGAAGGAGGAAAAAGAGGAGGAGGAGGAGGAGAAAGAAAACAGTAAGGAGAAAGAGGAAAAGAAAGAGAAATTAAAGTAGAATTAGAAGAAGGAAAAGAGGAGGAGGAGGAAGAGAAAGAAAACAGTAAGGAGAAAGAGGAGAAGAAGGAGAAATTAAAGTAGAATTAGAAGGAGGAAAAAGAGGAGGAGGAGGAGGAAGAGAAAGAACACAGTGAGGAGAAAGAGAAGAAGTCAAAGTAGAATTATCAGGAGGAAGAAGAGGAGGAGAACTCTATTACCACTGAAAACTGGGACATATAAACTAAAATTGCCGTGGACAGATCTGACATAAATAACGACTAAAACTACTGAATGTACAGAAATGACTGATAACGACCGGCGCCTCCACACGCTTCATTAACACAGAGCCAGTCAAATCTGAAATGGTGAAAAATGATGTGGAAATAGTGATGAAATAGGACAGTTCTGGACCTGGTCCCACCCCGTCTGTAGGTCCCACCCCTCACCTCTAGCAGCTCAGTCACTATTTTCACCAGCCCCACCCTCTATGACAGGATGAACATGTTAAACTTACTATTTATTAATGATTGTTACTACAACAGTTTCTGAAAATAACACACAAATGTCTTATTTTACTGCAGCTCAAGTAAGTGTCCAAACTACAAACATGTGATGTTCATCCAGGGAAACACAAAGCTGCTGTGGGTAAATGGATTTGTTCTTAGACTTTGGTAAAAGAAACTGCCCTTGGATTCTCACATGGAATATTACTTTTCTGTTTTACCTTTGTACCATTCTGTTTTATCTGGGAACCGAGGTCCCTTTGCAGGTCAAGAAACAAAGTCACCACATCTGCATCTGCAGTTTCTGTCTTGAGTCATATTTTCTTCAAGCCTGTTACAGTCCTTGACCTTTGACCTCTTTCGGGAACAGGACTTTGGGCTTTCCTGTACTTTGCAGGTAAGCAGTGACAAGTACAGCAGCACTGATTAGCAAAATGTGAAGCTAACATATAAATAAATCTTGAATTGAGAGCTCTCAGAACATTAAGTCAGATTCATTGTAATGGGACAGCAGTATCTCCATAAAAATGATGCACTTTAGAGGTATGGAATTATATATGGGATGATGATGTTGGTGCAGCGTAAACATGTTATAAAGTCATCTTCAACACGACTGCAGTAACAGGAGAGGCAACAATGGAAGAAGATGAAACTTATCACTGGACATTAAAAATGAAATATCAGATTAAGATTAATTTCCAGTCAAGAATGTAACTGTTTAGACTCAAATGTGTGGTCAATTTATTTATTTATTTAGAGCTCATTTGACAATTTGCAACTTTGTCCGAGCGTGTCGGTCAAATCCATGGGGCACCTGTCTTTCATTACTCGTATTCACGTAAATCTTTTATTGTCTTTTACAGTTTTTATTGTTTTTATGTAATTTTTAATTTTTTTTTTACTGTTACTGTCTTTCATGTACCTTTACTGAGCTCTTGCAACCTGTTTCCAATGCAATTGTTTTCTGCAAATGGCAAATAAATTGATTCTGATTCTGAACTATTTTCAGCAATTTTCCATTAATGTGGTTTAGCGTCGGACGTGACACGACACACTCTACACACGACATGATTTTACATCACATTTAGTGTCACTGTCTCCCTTGACACCTCAGCTGAGACCTCAGATAATAGAAACAGTGTCTGATAGTATCTGATGGTCCCTGTTCAAACATGGTGAAAACACCAAAAAAAATGTGCTGACTCGAGCTTATTTGAGCTGATACTGTCAGTGTAAAAGCAGCATTAGAGGCGGGTGCTCTGTAGAGAGCAGCACCTGGATAACTGCAATAAGGTGATTCTGCAATTATTATGCAAAAACAGTGTGTGGACGTGGACATCACCTGTCCGTCAAAGCAGCAGTGAAACTTGATGACACCTGGGCGGGCCTTAAAAGTGGTTGGAGGAGGATGAGAGCAGAAGGCGGGGCATTCAACTTGTCAATCTGCCCAAATGTTTTCTGGGATGTGTAGCCGACTGTATGAACTCTCACACAAACATTTTAGCTGCACTAGCAAGAGCCTTAGAAAACAGATCGATCTATGTCTCTTTCAGATATTCATAATTGTATGTTTTAGAAAACACACCAGTGGGAACAGTCTGGGAAACAGGATTTTTTTCCCCATACATTTGTTTCCATTTTCCATACTTTTCCAGACCTGGAAATTTATAAAATCAAATTCGATACTTTTCCATACTTTCCATACTTGCGTAGGAACCCTGTAAGTTTAAGAAACTGAGGGAATTCTTACTCTGTCTAATGCTGGAACCATCTTGCCCTTGACAAAGTAAATGGCAAGTGTAAGTGGCTTGTTTTTTTCCCCTGCAGCTACTTGTACTGTGGAATTTATGATGACATAACGTCCTTATCCTTAAATCAAATTTGTTTTGAACCTGCTGCTTATTCTATCATGAGGAGCACAAGACCACAGACCTGCTCCTCCTCCTCCTCCTCTTCCTCCTTCTGCTGTGACCTTGTCTCTGTCCAGAGTCAGTCGAGTCCTTCTTATTCTCTCTGTCGCCACATTACTTACTTTTCTACCCTTTCTTTATTCCCAGATTCAATCGTACTAACATCTGTCTTGCCTGTCTGTCTCATCATTCCCTCCTTTTTCATTTCCAGTTGGCATTATCACACCGACTGTCTGATCATTCAAGGTTTTACAGAAGTATTTACATACTTAGAGTGACTTAAATGGCTGTAGATGCAGATTATAATGCAACACCAACATCAAAGACAGACACACAGAGGTGTCCAGTTGTCGTGACGGTTGATTATACATGTTAATGTGGTGATTAATCAGTGTTGTGCATGGATGGATGAGTTATATGTGACATTTGCTCTGAATTTGTGCCAGAGACTGAATGTCCCCGAGGACACGCACATGGTATTGAATGTGGGATCATATGTACCTCAGCCCTTTGTTTCTGCTGCAGACGGTATAGACAGAAAAGCAGTCTGAATCAATAGGAGCCGGTCGGTACCAGACACAGATGTCCTCCTCTGCCTCATTGACCACTTTCACATGGAGTACTTGGCCTTTTTGTCTTACTTACAAGTAATATGCACTGCAAGAATCTAAATCTTACCAAGTGTATTTTTCTCATTTCTATTCAAAATATCTCATCACACTTAAAGTAAGACAGAATCACCTAAAGAGTAACTTTACAGTGAGATATAAGAACTGATTTTCAGACAATAGATCTGGAAAATCTTATTTCAAGAAATCTTACCAAGATCATTTTCACTTATTCCACTGGCAGATTTTTTTTTTGCTTGGATTAAGCAAAAAAAAATCTTGAATTAAGTAAAAAAAAAATCCTCCAATTGAACAAGTAAAAATGATCTTGGTAAGATTTCTTTAAAGCAGATTTTCCAGATCTACAGTCTAAAAATCAGTTCTTATATCTCACTGAAAAGTTACTCTTTAGGTGATTATGTCTAATTTTAAATGTGATGAGATATTTGGACTAGAAATAAGAAAAATACACTTGGGAAGATTTGGATTTTGGCGGTGCACGTTCAGGTTGCGTTCATCTGCAACCGTCCACCCTGCTGTGAGTCCTAGGTGCACCCTGGATGTATCGCCAATTCATCACAAACAACCAGTCGCTCTCTCACATTCACAGGTGATTTAGACAGATCAGTTAACCTACTGACTAACTATTGAGACCCAATATGTGGGTTTAACTTGGAAACTCTACACAAAAACATGTGGGATTGAACCCGGGACCTTTGCTGTGAGGTGAAAGTGCTGATCACTGCACCACCATGCTGCCTGTAGGAGACATCCCAATTTATTTTTTGTATTTGTATTTTATTTATTTATTTATTTAGACAGGGACAAGACACAATATACGTTAACCTTAAACAGGAGAGATGTAGTGTGCCAGGTTTGTAATACTAGTGCTAATTTCCACCTGTAGTCCCTGGACAGGCTGATGTTATCATTAAAAAATCAGACATTAATAAAAACTAAAACATACAAAGAGCAGTGTAAGATAAAAAAAATCATTCACATCCAACCATTCGCTCTCGTTTGTCCCTCTACAGTCCATCACACACACTCTAAGAAAGTTCACATCACATTACATTTTGCCACAGGTTTGGTTAGAGAGTAGCTGTTTTTTCACCGTGTGGGAAAATGTGTGATAGTTTGTAATTATATACCGACAAGTTATATGAACTTTAGTGAAACTGGAGAGAAAATGAGGTGAAAATGAGCGAAAATGCTCATTTTACCACCTGACATTATTCTACATTCAATGTCATCATCTTCTCAATTCCCTTTATCATGTTGTACGTTATTACCCCGCCCCCACCCCAAAGGGAAGGCGAGGGTATTATTTTTGGTTTGTTTTTTTGTTTGTTTGTCAGCAACTTTACGCGAAAACTACTGGACCAATTTCCATGAAGTTTTCAGGAAAGGTGCGAGGTGGTCCAGAATAGATCCCATTACATTTTGGTGAATGCAGATCAAAGGTCAAGGTCAAGGTCACCACAAATGTGTTTTCGCAATGATAAGAGATAGGGCAAATCAGGTAAAAGGTTTGCGAGGGGCGGGGTTTGTTGTGCCTGGCACCACTTGTTTAAATGTACGTTGGATTACCCAGACAGTGACACTGACAGTCAACCTGCTGGTACGGAGGTTTACTTTCCACTGCAAAGTCAATGATTTCTAATGCGCCCCTCCCTCCACAGCAGAGCTTTGCTTATTACTGGCAAGGCCTGGGAGCCCAAAAAAAAAAAAAAAAAAAAAAAAGGAACTGGGTCACCCCTGCTTTTCACACTGGTCCGATAATTATTTCCAAAAGTGTAGCACTGTGTTATTTACTGTGGTCTGACATAGAGATGGAACTTTATCATAGCCTAATTCTTTATTTTTATGTGTAACATGTCATGATCAGGTTTTTGTTTGTTGTTCATCTCTGTTGTTTTATGTTTATATTGTCATTGTCTTTTCCTGGATTACACTTGCTTATATTCTTTGCCGTGAAACGTAAATGCAGTTTATTTTTCATTCTTACATCAGCTCATGTAGGGAACGGGGGCTTTTGTCTCTTCGTCGATAGACTCCTCTCTGGGACACGACTGTCTGGTCGGGATTGTGGAGGAATTTTTCTGACTTCGTGTTTGTTTGCAGAGGGAAGTGCTCAGATATGGATCTGTGTGTGGGATCAGCAGTAAATATGTGAATGGATTTGTGCGGGGAGCTTGTTTTCCTATTACTGAAAAGCACTTAAATCGTGCCAAAACATGATTGAAACTGGAGCTCAGCGGTTGGTGTCTGTGTATGTTTAGGGACTTTCAATATTTTTCAGCGACTTAAACCACCACGAGCCATTGGTAGAGTTGAATCTAGTCGATCTCTGACAATCGTAAATGAATATGAGTGACCGTCTCACAGTATTTGAATAATAAAGTAAATAATTTAAAGTATTTTCTGGATGTTGTTCTATGCAGCATGCCCATGTGTTGGCTTAAACATGTGACACATGTTTTCAGTTAACTTAAACCTCATGTAACGATTGATTCTGTTGAAGAAATGTACAATTACAAGTCAAAGGGTTCAGTACACAATGAACTCATGAACGCACAAGTATTATATTGGTTTATGATAGTTTAAGGTTGATCATGGCAAAATGAGCTCTGTGTTTGTGTGTTTTACCTGTACACAGTTGTTGGAGGGTAGTTGGCGATATCGTAGATGAGTCGTATGTGTCCCTGGTAAAGCTCCAGGGCCAGAGGGTCATGGTCTTCCTTATAGAGCAAAATACCGTTGTCTTTATCTGTAGCCACCTGGAAGACAAGGTAGGAGGAGAACAATAAGCACATGGCATCAAACTCTAGCAGTGAATGAAGAAGGTATAAAGTTGATGTTATTATCTTTGCTAAGTTGCTGTTTGTTGAATAATTGGGGTTCCTACAGGCTTCTATGGGTTAAATTTAAGACTTTTTAAGACCTTTTTAAAACTACTTAGAGCAGAATTTAATGCCCTAGAATTTAGGAAACTGTACTTATTTACTCCAAAGTCTTAATTCCCATCATTCTGAGTCATTTCTAACCAGGGGCTGCAAAGTTAGCGATAACTGGTTCCTCATTTCAGTATAAATCGTTGGGTTGGAACAGGTGGAACTGAGTCGACTAATGTTACTTTCTTTGCATCTTGGACATTGAACAGACACACTGAAACACAATACAGCCAACAAGTTTATGGCAACATAACTTAAGACTTACCATATCAGATCAGATATATATCAGATTTGATAGCTTTTAAAGTCTTTTTTAAGGTATTAAATGCAGATTTGTAAATTCAAGACTTTTAAGACTTATCAAGACCCTGTGGGAACCCTGCATAATGTAAACTATCAGCTGATGCAGCATTTTGGTTTGAAGAAATTGAAGAATTTCTTGTTCATTTTAATGCCTGGTCCAACTAAAGGTCCATTTGTTTGGACAAAAATAATGATAACAAAAAAAAAAGCTCATAGTAGTTGAATTTCAGAGCTGATTATCCATTTTCCATGTTTTCTTGATAAAAAACAAAATCACTTGAGGTCTTACATCAATATCTATGGTCTAATAATTTTTTCCACGACTGTATTGTCTCTTTGATTCAATCTGATGCGACTCTCCTGCCTCTACATATCCCCACTTTTCCACTACTACTCCTACTTTGTGCTGCTCCTTTTCGGGGTCTCCACATCAGATCATCTGCTTCCATCTGACCCTTCACCACATCCATAAATCTCTTCATTGTTTTTCCTCTCGGCCTCCTTCCTGGTAGCTCCATCTTCATCATCCTTCTACTGATACATTCACTACTTTCACTTTTCCACAGTGGCATGAAGTAATGCCAGGTCATGCTGACATATTAAGTCTTTCGATTTGGACAAAGAGGACAGAACTGCAGAAAGAAGGAGCATCTTTTCCTTTCACCCCCCCCCCACCCCATTTGGCTCCTGCAGCTTTAATGCTAACTTCAGTTGCTGCAGGCATTTGCAGCACTGCAGCCTCTGTTCAGCATATTTTGGGTTCATGCGCGATGTCATACGAGTAAAACCAACTAACCTTAAACTAATGAAGACACAGCAAATCCAGGCTCAAATGCTGATTTAAGCGATAAAACTAAGGGCATCGTGTCACTACTGTTTAGCCTGACATTATTTATGCACTGGAAAAAAATCTAAATCTTACCAAGTGTATTTTTCTCATTTCTAGTCCAAATATCTTATCTCACTTAAAATAAGACAGAATTACCTAAAGAGGAACTTTTCAGTGAGATATAAGAACTTATTTTTAGACAACAGATCTGGAACATCTTATTTCAAGAAATCTTACCAAGATCATTTTCACTTGTTCCATTGGCAGATTTTTTTGCTTAATTCAAGGGGAA
>JAPQRP010000002.1:6669324-6681471 GCA_037367295.1 Apogon hyalosoma
CTGTTCTGTTTTCTATAGATGTTTTTATCAAAGTAAGAGAGGAAAGGCTTCCATGGAATGTAACATTTTTCAGTTGATCCTCAGAGAAAATGTGATCTCTTCCAGTTTTAAGAAAGACATTACGTCTGTTATCCAGGCGTGTTCCGCCGCAGGTTTAGGCGACTTCCAAAGGAGGAGGATACATCTACGGGCAATCAAAGGCACATTTAGTTTCTGTGGTGAACTTAGAATAACTCAGGGGACTCCAAAGAAGGTGGGTAAGGTCTTATATCACTAAGGTCAAAGATATTTTGAGGTGTTTTTTTTCTCTTTTTTTTTGCAGTTTTACGAAATATTTAAAGAATTTCTTGCAGCAGTGAGGTGTGAGAGTATGAGAAGGACTGTGATATAAAGGCTATTCTGTGGTATTCTTAGTTCAACTGGGGAACAATGTTCAGGGAAGCCAGTGAGTGATGCTTTGCTCTTTGCTCCGTCCGCAGTCCACAGTCTCTTGACCCCCGGGCTGTTCCACCGGAGCCTGGATTAAACGCTGTAAATGTACCGGGCATCTCCCAGGTGTGAAAGTGAAAAAGGGGCTTCCTCGAAAAAAATCCAAACCCAGAGCCTTTCACTCACAAGAACATCCTGAAGGGTTTTAAGGGGTTTTGTTATTATTATGTCTCCGTTTAATACTTGCAAAAAGGGAAAACAGTGATATTGTTTTGCATTGTGTAGGCTGAAACTGAGGTATTTTGATACTAAATGTATTTGTCTGAAAATGATCAGAGCATGTGCGGGGTTTGTGAAGCTAGTTTTCTGGCTTTTTAAGACATTTTTCAATAATTATATAGAAAACTTTAATTCAGGACGATTATATTTAAGACTTCTGAAGGATCTGTACACACCCTGATGATGTGGATGTGCTCCAATGCAAACTTACATGTGTTGCATTTATGCACATGGCTTTAGAGCAGGGGTCTCAAACATGCGGCCCGGGGACCAAATGCGGCCCATCAGAGGTTCTAATCTGAACCGTGGGATGAATTTGCAAAATGCAAAAATTCCACAGTCAAAGCTGTGGAACTCATTTTAGTTCAGGTTCCACATACAGACCAATATGATCTACAGTAAAAATCAGTTCTTATATCTTAAGTGTGATGAGATATTTGGACTAGAAATGAGAAAAATACACTTTGGATTTTTTCCAGTGCATCTAATATAGTTTCATTCTCATTACATTTAGCGAGTTGCATTCACATTACACTGTTTCATTCAACTGAAATACCTGCAGGTAATATTTGCCAGCGTAATGTTAAATAAGAACTTAACACGAGTCACGTTAGCTTTTACCATGACTTTGCCAGACATCCTAACTTGCTGTATAAGCTGCATTTCTGGTGTTTTATCTGCTGTTTGCCAACTGAAAAGTGACTGAATGAATAAAACCATGACTTTCTTTAAATCTGATTATCGCTAGAACTGTTTGATTTCATTTAAGTACACATCTCTACACAATATATGACAAAGGCCTGGATGTGTTCAGATATTTAATGCGGAAATGTTCTATATTAAACCTCTGATACTACGAGTGCTACAGATGTTCATGCATATCTCAGTGTTTACTATCATTTCTTTAAATACCATCACAGCTTGCATTCAGAGTCGCATATGGAAACACAATCTGTTTGGGATGTGGAAAAGCCTCATATTCTGCTCGGCCTCATTTATATGTAAAGACGATAAACATTACTATTATTATGGAAACAGTGTCACAGCTTTTTGCAGAAACAACTGAGACAGTCTGATGTGGAGGGTAACAGAAAATCTCTTAAAGCAGGAGGTCAGAGAGGGGAACAGTGGTTTAATGAGCGGCCCAAATGGGGGTTCCTCCTCTGAAACGTCTCCAGTCCTTCCTGTCCACCCCCCCACCCCCCAGCATACACACACAAGAAGGAAAACACATCATAAGGTCAGAGTAAGTTGTTATCGCCGGTAATGCATTGTCCAGTGAGGCAAGACTGTCCACTCTAATCACGTTGTCTACATTTCTGGGGCAGAGTAAAGTTAATTTTCTTTTAGATGAGAATACAGGCTGAGTTTTTTTCAAAAGCTTCTCCACTAATAGAGATGGGGATGAGGGCAGAGAGGGCAATGGGATTCGACCCACAGCTAAATGGATTCTCAAAGGACTCTTCTGAAATGACTTTTATTATTCTTCTACATGCTGTATTTTCACTCATTTACACTGGGCAACAATGATTTTGCTCCTGGGAGAAAAAAATATCTGATTTCACCTACGTTAGATACGCTGATGCCAAATCTACAATCAGAATTTGTCAAGAACATCACCATGTTGAATTGTTGAATTTGTAATTACTTTGCTGAATTTATTTGTATTTTTATGGTGAGTTTTAAATATGATGTACAGACTGGATGGTATTTTTTAATTCCATTGTAAGTGTTAAAATGACAAATAAAGATATTATATTATTATTATTACACACAAATATATAGCAATTGGTAGCATCACATCACTAGTCGCTTTTCCATTGAACATCTGTGCAAAACTTTACCGATGTTTACTAAGTGTTGAAAAAACATAAGTGCAAAAAGTCATTTTTTTCCATTAAATCACAAATGCAATGATTTGTTTATTTATTATCGTGAGATGACACAAGAAGTCATTCCATAAACATGGTGACGAACATAAATATCATGTTGATTTACAGATATATTCATTATTATTATTATTTATTACCCCTCTATCTCATACTAAATAAAAAAAAATGATTGGGTTTCCTGGTGTGTCCACACATACCGCACCATGTTTCATTCAAAACTCTTCTTTTTTGCTTGTTGTATCATCTGTCAACATCCGTTTTTATTTTTTATTCACGTGACTAGTTGTGGAAAAAGGTCTTTCCATCGCAGTTTTGTACGATATACCAATTGCGCTATGCCTGAAAAACCACCTCTTGCCAGCGCAAAACCTGAATAAAAATGTGAATAAAAATGAGTAAAAAAACTTAACAAAATAAGGGAAAATTTTACAAACATAAGCATCAAAATGAATAAATACAAAAAAATATGCCTCAAAATTTAAGAAAAATTTGACAAAATTAATATAAACTGAAGAAAATAGATAACATGCTAAATAAAACAAAAATAAAACAAGTGGTTCCAGGCACAACAAACCCCGCCCCTCGCACACATTGTAGCCTATTTTGGCATCGATCCAGCTGATGTCATCATGTCTATGCGTGTGCTGATGTCAGCATAGACACAGACAGCACAGACACATGTCGGCCGTTACACTGTGAAAATGAAAACCTTACCAAGATCATTTTCATTTGTTCCATTGGCAGATTTTTTTCGCTTGAACTAAGCAAAAAAATCTTGCATTAAACAAAAAAATCTGCCAGTGGAACAAGTGAAAATGATCTTGGTAAGATTTCTTGTAATCAGATTTTCCAGATCTATTGCGTAAAAATCAGATCTTATATCTCAATGAAAAGTTCCTCTTTAGGTGATTCTGTCTTATTTTAAGTGTGATGAGATATTTTTACCAGAAATGAGAAAAATACACTTGGTAAGATTTGGATTTTTTCCAGTGTATAAGTAAATGGGAAAAAAAAAAGATTTTAAAAATTAATAAAAAAATTTAACTTTGACCTATTTTTCCCAACATGTAATGAGATCTATTCTGGGTCACTGGTGATCTATAAACCCAATTTGGTATGAATTCAACCAATAATAAAAATACTAAAGTCCAATCCTGTGCTTGCATATGAAACTGACCTCCCTTTTATTTAACATCAGGTATTAGTTAACAGACGTACCTGAAGTGGTCTTCATGGCCTGGCTGAATGTGGCAGGTTCCTCCATTAGAGCAGGGGAAACTAATACAGGCATTGATGGGGATTTCACAGTTTTGACCCTGGAGGGAAAGGAAAGTTGATGTTAGGCTGTATTTAATGCTTTTGTTGGAGGATGATTTACTGTAGAGCTTTGTCCTTGTTACAATTCCAATTTATTAAGCTACAGAACTGCTGCATCTCTATTGTTATTCATTCTATTTATCTCCTTTTATAGACAAACACATTCACAGTTATCAGCTAAAACAAATGTACAAGCGCGGCTGCAGACATTAAATATACAAACACATGCGTTACACACACACACACACACACACCTGTTTTCTGAATACACAGTTTTCACATGGAGTCGTATCACGTTTCAGACTCCACACAAACAAAACACACACAACATGCACGGATACACAATGTGGCTGTAGTTTTAATTTCAATCCACTAACGCTCTGGTTGCCAACACACCCGCTTCCTCTGATCAAAGCAGAAAAAAGGATGTTTATTCTCATTTTCCCTCTCCATCCATCTTCATTACAAGCTTCTCTCCGTGTTTTCTCCTTCTCTTTGTTTATGTTTTGTTCCATCTCTCATTCATTCAAACACTCCCTTTTTCTAATTTTTCCTCACTTTCAACATTTTTTTTCCCCCTTCAGTGTTTCCTTATTCCCTCCTCGATCACAGATTTGTAATGCGAGACCGTGGGGCCTTGGCAGAAGTACGTAAAAGAGTGAGAATGTTAGATCAAGCAGTAAAAAAAAAATTCCACTCCTGCCCGTTTTTATGGATCTGCACAGTTTAATGACTTCAACCCTGGTCTGTCCTCTACCCTTCCAACAACTTTCAGGAAAATTCAGTGGAGTTGGTTTTGTGTAATCCTGCTGACAAACCAACCGAACATTAGAGCAGGGGTTTCAAACATGCGGCCCACCAAAGGGTCCGATCTGGCCCCTGGGATGAATTTGTGAAATGTAAAAATCACACTGAAAAAAATCAAGAGTCAAGGACATCAGAATCATGTGAGTTCAGTAGCTACATGCAGATCAATGTGATGTCAAGAGGGTCCAACCAGCCAAATACTATCGTAATGACATCAGATTAGATTAGATTAGAAAAATGCCCCTCTAAAAAGAAGTTAAAAAAGTATACAGGATATTTTTGCTTGAAGTAAAAAAAAAAAAAAAAAAAATCTGCCCATGGAACAAGTGAAAATTTTAAGATCTGTTGTCTAAAAATAAGTTCCTATATATGAATATAAATGTGGATGTCTATCTATCTATCTATCTATCTATCTATCTATCTATCTATCTATCTATCTATCTATCTATCTATCTATCTATCTTTACATTCATATATATGTACACACACACACACATATATATTGCTGGTTTAGACAAAGGGGTGAGAGCTAATAAAGCTATGCTTCTTCTCATTCCTTTTCGAATATGACTCTTTCTTTTTTGTGTGTATTATCATTTTTTTGCTTTTTGCTTCTTCCATCCTCTTTTCAAACCGTGTGTTTATCGGCTGTCCAGTCATCGCCTGTTAAGTGTTAAACTGTGGTAGCAGGTTTGAAATAAACACGTGAAAGACATGTTTTGCTTCCTTGAATTTTCATTTCTATATTATGTTGTGCAAAGAAGTCAATTAGTAGCAATCAGGAAGCTTGTACCATTTCCATAATTCACTCAGAGTGGAACTGCAAAATGTCAGACAGTACACATGATAATAACCTATAAATAATGACACCTCCACATTTTTCTCTTTGTTATGGTGTAAAAAAAGGGGAAAATTTAATGAAGATATGTACATTTACAAATGATACTTTCACAAAAAAAGGAAATAACATGATCAACCGTGTACAACCTGAAATGTCTAAGGAAATATAAGTGCAATTTTATCAATATACTGCCTGTTACTAATGTTTGTGTATTTGTAGACCCGCTGTGATCTGTGCGCTGTAATGCACAAGTGTAAATATAAGCGGAGGCAGAATATTGTTAACATTCACTCATTTTTCTTAAGAAATTTCAGGTTGTTCATTACTGACATTTTTTAAAGTAAACATTTTCACATTGTAATTTGACTTTTTTCACTCTCAAAGACAAAAGTTGGGAGTTTTCATTATTTTATATCTTATTATATTACTATTTCACTGGTCCGGCCCACTTAAGCTCATATTGGTCTGAATGTGGCCCCTGCATTCGAAGGTAAAATGCCAAGTACCTGAATAGTTTCCCTCTATTACTACACATCAGTAATATACAAATATCCCTTCTCTCTCCCCCTCTCCACCTCTTGATTTCCTCCCCTCTTTTGTTATCTGCTGTTCCTTCTTTGATTTCGCTAACACATTTTAATTAATGTTGCCCCACAGGACGACAACTCAGAAAGAAAACATACACATAGTGACACACACACACGCACGCACACACAGACTGTTTCCCAGTCTATGACCTTGGCAAGTGATGTTTTAATTAAAGTGGATACAAAGGCTTTGTTCTTCTGTTAAAGCCCAAAGGTTATGAGGTGGGTGTGTGTGTGTGCACATTAGCAGTGTGTCTTTGTGTATCTTTAATGTTCGTTCACACACAAGCAAATTCCCACACGCGAGCCCCACTCTGCTTAATGGAAATCACCCCGTTGGTAGTAGATTTGCATGTCTTTCCTAATGCGGGGGTCTTGACAATTATTACACCCTTTGTCTTTTGATTGGTCAGTAGCTCCAGAGCAGCCAGCTGCAGTCATCATTTCTCAATTGATGAACAGGTAGCAACATTATGCATGCGAGGCCGAAGCTAAGCCTGATAATGCTGCTAATACCACAGGCTTATGCAGCGGGGCTATCCATCTCAGATACATTCACACACGCAACCGATTTCTAGGAGTCGAAGAGCAAAAGGTAGATTTTTTTTTTTAGGCCTCGGTAGCGGCTGGATTCATGTAATTTACAGCCTCGAGAATACAGAGGAACCAGCAGAACAGTAGTGGCTTAAATGATGCTGATGAAACGTGACATTGACCCTTGTCAGCTGTTGCAGCATGTACTATAAATATCTACACTGTTGATGAGGCATAAACAGCAAACAGGGTCTTGACAAGGGTGAGAAGAAATCCGTGTGTCATTCATTCTTTTCATATTCAATTGAGAACCCACAATCGGAAAACGAAAAAAAAAATGACTCGTTATTTCGTAATTCATGTACAAATTAGAGCTGCAAAATATGTCGTTTGAGCATCGTCATCGCAATGTACGCGTCCTGTGATGTAGGAGGCAAATGAACTCAATGTGTTGCCATCTACACTGCACTTCGGGCTACAATTTTTGTATGAAAGGTGCTACACAAATAAAGTTTATTATTATTATTATCTAATTTCAACCTGGGTACCTGACACACACTGCGCACAACCATCCACCAATCACAAGTGTTCTTAATCAGTTTGGATTGAGTCGCTGGTAACAACAGTGAAAAATGAGCAACGAACAAGAGAAAATCACCACAAACGAAGACTCGGTGCCAAAACGAAAAGCAACGTCAGTTATCTGGAATTGTTTCAGCTACAGAAGGATGAAACTGAAACGTGTTCTGTGTCGACAGTGGCTTCCAAATGTTGCCAAAACGAGAGGAAACACAACTAATTTGTTTGACCATTTACGTCGGCACCAAACAGCTTTATATACTCCTGAGTATTTTTTCATATCGCAATATATAACCGCAGGGTTAAAAAAAAAAAAAATCACAATGTCAGTTTTTTTTCCAATATCGTGCAACCCTCGTACAAATCAAAAATCAACAAATGAGTTGTTTTTCATTCTTTTGATTGTACGCACAAATTAAAAATTGGAAATCAGCAAACGGACCACGTGTGGTTTCATGCTGACATTTTTGATATTCGATTTGGTCTGACCTGGAAGTTAATGACTTATTGGTGTGTTGAGCTGGACAATAGTGGACTTGCTAGTATTCTGCCTAATGCATTCTGGGTAATGGAGAATTTCTTGTTATTCAGAGGCAGCAAACATGTTACTTTTTTCAGCTGTCATATCGTCCTCCTTGAGCGTAATGCGTTTGCTGCCTTTGAATAACACCAAATTCTCCATTAGCGCAGAATGCATACAGACCTTAAACACAGAACTAAATAACATCACTTTCCTCATATAAGTTTGCATCCAGATACTAGAAATGAGAACGTCTACACACACAGTCTATTTCATCTCACCTTGAATCCATATGGACAGGTGCAGTGGTAGGATCCAGTGACGTCTGAGACACAGGTACCATTGTTTTGGCAGGGCGCTGCCAGGCAGGGGGCGCATTTCGACATCAGACCGATATCCACCGGACCTGAGGTGGCGAAAAGAGAATAAAAACCGGGACTAAAAAAGACAGACAGAAGGAGGTGATAGTAAAAAGAGATCCCCTTGTGAGTTGAGAGTTTCAGTCTGTGCGCATAATCGTGTTATACAAGAGGTTTCTTCTATTCTGCATGTAAAAAGTGCACTTCTGAAATCATTTCTCCTGTGTCCTGATAACAGGGGATCCCCAGGATAATAATAGTAGATATCAGCCTGTGTACTCTGTTCTATTTGAAGACCTCTGCAGTATAATATGACTGAGATGAAAAAGAACTATTCAGAAACGGTCTGTGGAAAGAATCAGGACATAGAGCTGATTCACTTTTTGCTGCCACTTGTTCAAGTTTTAAACACAACGCTGTGTGCTTGACCGCCTTAATCCACGGATTAACGTCTGTTAAGATAAAGGAAAATAAATCCATGCCGTAACGACAACAAAAGAGCAGTGAGCGGAATAAAAAGAAGGCAGGTTTACCTTTACATTGAAATCTGTTAAGTGGTGTGGTGAGCAGCAGCCTGTCAGCCATGTCTGGAGGCCCGGTGCAACGAGCAATACCTATGAAAACACAACAAACGGATCAACAACACACTTTAAAACTTCTCTATTATACTTTACGATATAAAGTGATGATAACATTAAGTTTTACAGCGTTATACAAGGTTTTGTGGATGGCCTGGGTGCACTGCTGGTTTGGGACTGTTGTTTCTGGACAAAAAAGTACACATGTACCCCCTTAGATTATCTCCAAAATGATGAATAAATGCCCTGTGCTGAACTGGCAAAAAAGGAAAATAAGAACATTTTGTAGAATCCAATCCAATATCCTGATCCCAACTGTCTTTGAGGAAAACCAAAAGGTAGTAGAAACCGACCTTGTCAGAACGTGTTTTAGTGGCGCATGTACAAACTGGCCACTTTATTAGGTACATCTTGCTAAGACCAGGTAATCAAGGAAAATGACAGCACTGGAAAAAAATCTAAATCTTACCAAGTGTATTTTTCTCATTTCTAGTCAAAACATCTCATCACACTTAAAATAAGACAGAATCACCCTAAGAGTAATTTTTCAGTGAGATATAAGAACTTACTTTTAGACAGTAGATCTTGAAAATCATATTTCGATAAATTTTACTGAGATAATTTTCACTTGTTCCATTGGAATGAAATGAAACAATGAATGAAACAAGTGAAATTATCTTGAAAAGACTTGTTGAAATGATTTTTCAGATCTATTGTCTAAAAATAAGTTCTTACTGAAAAGTTACTCTTTAGGTGATTCTGTCTTATTTTAAGTGTGATGAGACGTTTTGACTAGAAATGAGAAAAATACACTTGGGACGATTTAGATTTTTTTTTTCCCAGTGTGTCTTTTAACTGTGCATACATTTCTGGTATTTTCTTGTATCTAAAGAAAGGAGAATGAGACATAAATATGCATGCACATTTCAACCCTGCAAAAGCAGCAAAGATAAAAGTAGCCTAAGTACTGTATTTGCATTGTCATGAGGTTCATCAGGTGTACCTAATAAAGTGGCCGGTGAGTATAAATGCAAACAGACAGACACACGTTCTGCAAACTCCAAATATCTCAAATAAATGTGAAATAAATGTGCTAAACGATGCTAACAACACACTATTTCAAATATAACAAGAGCTAGCTTATTTCCAGAGATGCAAACACCATCTCTTTGGGCTACTATGGTATCATTTCTCTGTAAAAGTAGAAGAGAAACAGAAGTTCTTTTGTTACTTAAGTTTAGATGTTACTCCTAAGTTTTACACTGAGATAGATATAATGAAAACACATAAAACATGAAGGTCGTTCTTACCAGGCTCCTTAAACCCGGCCTTGACCCACTGAGAGAGCCAGCGCAGGTCACAGTTACAGTACAAGGGGTTTGCACCGAGAGCACTAAAAGCATGAGAGCAACAAACAAATTATTACTGTGATGTCCTGTGGAATGTAACTGTCTGTGTTAACTTTAAATATTTACAATTACACCGACAGTATCGCACTTACAGATGGGACAGTGAGGTGAGGTGGTTGAAAGCTCCTTCTGGGATGGTTGAAAGGTCGTTACCATGGAGAGTCCTGCAGACAAATGAGAGAGGAGAGTAAATGAATGTTAAATGCAATGATGACCTTGTTAAATTCATGAGGCAACATTACGACCTACTGTTAATTGTATCGTGTAATTCAATAATTTTAGCATTTCCTTGGGAATTATATTCATTAGCAGTTACTGTAACTTTGACCTGTTTGTAGATGACAGTGCACTATGTTACACAATGATATCTGTAAAAACTACTTTCATTATCGCTATCAAATCAGACCTAAGTGAAAGTGACTGCCCAGCTGCCTAATATTAGATTTTCAGCCGGCGTAAGCACCAGCCTAACCCTGACTAGCTGCATGCTAAATTATTCAAATTATTTGTGGTTCCTCAGCTGCAGACGCACCATCACCTCCTTCTATAATGGAAAATAAATAAAATATTTATGAAAGAATAACAAAATAAACAGAAAGCTTATTTTCATTGTTGGGCAATAAAAGCTGTCTTGGTCTCTGAATGGAATATAAACTGTCTCATCTGGTCACCGAGTGTGTATGTGTGTGCAGTTGTGGGATAACTTCACAGGAACAAAGTGTAGTCTGTGATGTGTATCCGTGTGAGCATGTGCGTTTCTGTTTTGTGCCTCTGGGTTGCCAGGCGCGTACTTTATGAGTTTGTGTGTATGTGAACTTTTGTCTCCGAGGGTTCAGAGTGTGTGTGTCCTTTCCGTCTCACCATTTAAGTGTGTTGCCTGCTGGATATGAGTTCACATTCCATTAGAACGAAGGGCTGTCGCAGGGGACGCCTATCAAACCACCTCTATTGGAAACGTGTGTGCGCTCAGGTCAGCGTGCAGCCCTGTCGGATGCTCGCATATTTTTATGCGTCTTGTTTGCTTTCCGTGTGTGTGTTTGCATGACATTACGTATATTTTTTGTGTGTTTGTGTGCAACAAAGTGTGTGTTTGGTGGTCTAACAGCCCCCGCGCAAGGCTGGCCCAGAGGGGGTTGTGGGTAATGAGGAAGTGACAGTGATGGCTGCCTGGCAACCAGTTGCTATGCGGGGGCAGGAAGGGATCAGTCCCCGCGGCAACATCAAGTAAAATGAAAGTAAGAAAGAAGCAAAGTGCAAAAGACGCGATCAGTAAACTTCTACAGTCGATACATAGATGGAGATGATGAAGCCGACTCAGTGGAGGTCAGAGGAATATTTTTACCCTGTCCTCTAACCTTTTGTGTTGTTAGGATCTGAATTAAATATTTTGGCTGTACTTTAACTATTTGGTGCAATAAAAAAACAGGGAGGTGCCAAATGAGATGGATGAGAACATCTGAGAGAATCAGCATCCTCTATCGCAGTGTTTTTCAATCTTAGCGTCGCCTGGAGTTCAAATGGGGTCAACTTAAATTTCTAGTAATTGATGAAAAAAAAAAATCTTACTAATAAAAAATACATGTTGAGTTGAGAGAGACAATCTAAAGGTGTCTGACAATATTACAATAAATGGTGATAAATCACTTAAGGAAGGTTAAATATAGAAAAAAAATGGGGAACCGCCACAAAAGTAACAGTGGGTCTTTATGGGTTAATTCAGTGTTTTTCAACCTTGGGGTTGGCACCCCACATGGGGTCGCCTGGAATTCAAACAGGGTCACCTGAAATTTCTAGTAATTGATAAAAATAAAAACTTACTAATACAAAATATCTGGTGAGTTGACAGAGACAATCACAATCCATAAAAGACGTGACAAACTGAAGCTGAAACTGAAACACTGTGGTACTGTTTATCTGTCAAATGTTCAAACTGAAACACTGCGGTACTGTTTATCTGTCAAATGTTCAAACTGAAGCACTGCGGTACTGTTTATGTGTCAAATGTTCCTTGTGGTG
>JAPQRP010000002.1:6704301-6725275 GCA_037367295.1 Apogon hyalosoma
ATAGATCTGGAAAATCTGATTTCAAGAAATCTTACCAAGATAATTTTCACTTGTTCCATTGGCAGATTTTTTTGCTTAATTCAAGCAAAAAAAAAAAAATCACATCATGTAAAGGCAAAATGTAATATTTTTATACTTGGTTCTTTTAACAGATATGTGACTAAAATAAATGAATGAAATGAATGAACGTTCTTCCTTGTAGCTCGGGGAACTTTCAAAGAGGTAACACACATGTAACAGAAGGGAAAGAGAATGACAATCCTGCCACTGCATGACAGAAATATCCACTATGAATATTTCCAGCGACCCAGATTAATTGGTCATTATATCTGTCGATCATCTGTATGAAAACACCTGAGTGGACAAACCTTCTGTCCAGAGAGCGGTGTCTAATTCTCATTTCCACTTAGACCACTTCAATTACAATCTACTGAAAGATCATTTTTGATCACTGCTGCCAAAAACTGTCTCATATTTAATGATTTACACTGCAGACACCAGGTTTATGGCACAACAATGAGAGCATTAAATCAGTTTTACACTTTAATAACATGAGATAAACCTAAATCTAAATCAATATTCTATTGAGATATTGAGAATGTCTTGGTTGCAGCCGGTGTGAGCATCTACAGGAAGACAAAATCAAGCCTCCAGATGCTCTGTTTGGGCCCATTAGTGTGTCTGAGGTGTGTGTGTGTTGGGGGGGGCAGATGCTGAAATATATTTAGCTTTGATAACAAATGTCCTGGGATCCAGACCAATCTAGTCGATAATGATGGAGAGCATCTGTGAGGAGAACAGTGTCCAGAAAGCAACATGTGAGCTAATGTGTGTGTGTGTTTGTGTGTGTGTGTTTTCACGGTCACTCCCACAACAGGGCTGAAAAATTAAGGGATAGAAGCAGAGACAGAGAGATAGGTGGAAGGAGAAGACACAAAGGATGTGGGAGGCTCAGGCAGACGTGTTGAGAGACTGTTGGGATACTGGGGATAAAAACAACAACAAAGGTGAATTGGCAACAGACAGAGAGAGAAGCACCCGAGGATTTGACTCACATGGTGGACAGAGAGTGGAGGGTGGAAAAGGCTCCCGGGGCGATGCTGGAAATCCTGTTGTCGTACAGAGACAGGAGACGCACTGAGCTCAGGCCTGTAAATGTGCTGTTGTCGATGCAGCTGATTTGGTTGCTCCGCAGCATTCTGGAAAAAAAACATATCAAAGAGTTAGGAAACAAATGCTCTGTTTTACCTATTATGAATAAATAGAATAGAATAGAATAGCAAATGAAACAGAATACAGTAGAATAGAATAGCTGATCAAATAGAATAGAATAGAAAATATTAGCAAATCAAATAGAACAGAACAATAAATCAAATAGAACAGAATAGAATAGCGAATCAACTACAATAGAATAGAATAGCGAATCAAATAGAATAGCAAATCAAGTAGAAAAGAACAGAATAGAATAGCAAATCAAACAGAAAAACAAATTGAGTAGAATACAACAGAATAGAATAGCGAATCAACTACAATAGAATAGAATAGAATAGAATGGCAAATCAAATAGAATAGAACAGAATAGAGAATCAAATAGAACAGAACATATAATAATAATAATAATAATATCTATCTATCTATCTATCTATCTATCTATCTATCTGTCTCTCTATGTATCTATCTATCTACAATAGAATAGATCTTTATTGTCACTGTTACAGCAACACTGAAAGTCAGTTTAGCAGCTCTGTCTCTTATTTAGCAGCAAAAACACTGAACGTGCAAAGAGATGGTATAAAAACATCACACAAAATTAAACTGAAAATATATACTGAAAAGTATTGACAATATTGTAAAAAAAAAAAAAAAAACTACAAAGAAATACAAAAATATACAAAAAAGATAACTATGCTACAGATAAAACAACTCTATACAACATATAAGTATATATACAGGCAGAATATATCCTATAATAAAGACGTATGCTGCTCAGATCCCACTAGTAACCATGGAGTATTCAGTAATGTGCAGCTGCAAGTAGTATACATCGTTATTTATCGGTCTCTTTATTAAATAGGAAGAAAAAACAGCAAATATGCACACAGCCCACACAAAAACAATCTGAACTAAACCGCTTCTCAAGGAAAAAGTCAGCATTTAGTGTGACCTCAGCTCACACTGCAACAAAGTCAACCAAGCAGTAGGAGAATATGAGCATGTGTTGAATCAAACCTGGTGTAAAATCTAAATGAGAGCAATAAATCCCATAGTGCCTGGACAATAGTACAAGACATAGAATGCAAAGGGAGGTCATATGTATTCTGAACATTTTTTTATACATATGTTTTATATTTTATTATTATTCTGGATGTGTTTTGATAGAGAGACTGCAAAAATACATGTGCACATTTATTTTAAGTTGCTAAAACAATACACTTACAAACAGCTTCCGAAAACACTGTTAGTTTAAGTAAAGAAGAATTAACAAACTGTGATTTAGCCAACAAGGAATACTACGTTAATATTTATATTTTCACTGGCTATCTGAATAAAATAGAAATACTGCTCAGTCAAACATACATCTGTCAGTTCCGATGAATCCCACGTATTCAATCAATGTCAAAAACCAATTAAAAAAAGATGAAATTACATGAATCATAAACATAGACGAAGCATAAATGCAGCCCAGTAGCCATAAGAAAACCATGACAGAGCCTGTAATTTGACATTAGCCTTTGACATGCAGTCGTGTGGGACCATACAAACTAAGTTAGTTAGCATTAGCAACCTCTGGGACAGGCTAACCCAGTTAGCAAAGCTATTACTGGAGCGGGGAGCCTTTTAACATCGTACAGAGACAGCCATGATGCCATTATAGAGTCATTAGCTAGCATATATAAGCATGATAGCATTAGCTAGTCGTTACTGAGAATACACAGACAACAGTAGCTTGTGATTTTGTGCTCTATCCCATAATCCCTAACTGGATGTCGGCCTATTTATGGTGGGAGTCCCAATTAGAGCAGCAGCAATATACTGTCATTAGCCTTAATTTTTAGGGTGAGAGGAGGAACTCCCTTCCTCTTCTGGGTCAAATAGAAAAAGGGAATTAAATCCAACATCTACTACTGCATGTGCAATTAAAGCAGAAAACAGAACTGAAATAGTACAGAAACGTATCAGAGGTAGCATCAGCCTTTGCCGAGTTCGCTAAAAAGAGCCTCCATTCACACTACAATATGAAAAGCAGGGCTAACACTCAACTATCGATGACTTTATTATAAAAGACCGGTGTTTTTAACTGTGTACCTAAGGTTAATAGTTTCCCAGACAGTTAGAATCATCAAGACACATGAGGTCTGGTGATCTCCGCCCCACTGGGATATACAGTGATCATGGTTTTGTTGTAAACATGCAAACAAATACTTAAAAGTGGATATTCTGCACTGTTTGTCCAGAGTCTGGTCCTGCTGAATTAGAACAGGACCAGACCTGTACCTGAACCCAGGTCAACCAGGACATAACCTTCCCCACCTCTATTATTTATTTATTATTTACCGTATGTATGTGTCATGCAGTATACATTTCTTATTTATGTCCTACTCTGTCTGGTTCTACTGTAAATACAGGGTTTCTGCAGGTATCAGCAAATCTAATTGAATGCTTTTTACTGCCTTTTTTAATGCCACTTCAAACAAATTTAATGCCCTTGTCCAACTGCAGATACAGTTTTATATATAGTTTTATGTCGGTTTTCCGTCCACAGGCTTTAACAGGTTCTCAATAGTTCCTCCTCCAGTCACTTCTGATCAAATTTGCATTTTCCCATTTTTCTGACATTTGCTGATATTCCCTCCGCTCTTTCGCCGCAGTATGAACACGCTCACAGCATGTTACATTCCAAGCATTCGGTGTTGTGACTCCGTGTATCGGCCATAAACAATAGCCAATTAAAGGGTTCCACCTGTCAATCATCACACTATACTCCCGATCAAAATTACTAAATGTTTAAATAATCAAAATAAATCGTGAATAACAATGTTTGCTTTTTTTCTCCATCAAGTGTATTTAATATTTTAAGGCCCCTGGACATCGAATTTAATTTTAAATTTTAAATACATTTTGAATAAATTTTTCACAAAATCTATTTAATGACTTTTAATGCTTTTTAATGACCTGCAGAAACCCTGAAATACATTTAAAATAAAACAATATCTTATTTGACTCTGATAAAACACATGCATATACATTTAAAGTATCACATTACCACACCATTCTTTTGTTACAGACAGACACTTTGGCCACCATCATGTGTGCACTATACTGTACAACTTACAGTGTTTTCAGACCAGTGAGGCCTCTGAACATGCGTCCCTGCAGTCCGGTCAGCTTGTTTCCAGTCAGAAGCAGCTCCAGAACACCACTCGCCCCATCAAACACACCCTCGCGAATGTCACGTAACTTGTTGTTGCTCAGATTTCTGCAAAAAGAACACAGAGATGATTTTCATGCAACTTAGTAACAAACAACCACAAATATAATGCATGTGTTAATTACTATATTTCCAATTTAACCGCAGTAATCAATCATACCCCTTCAACTAATAAATGCTAACTCTTCTCTCTTTCATCTTCATGTCCTTGTCTTGTACAATAGATATCCTGATAAAAAATAAATGAGGATAGTGGACACACAACTGAAAATGATTGCTATCTCACTTGCACTCGCAATGAGACAAACGAAAATGAAAAGCCAGCGTTGGCCGTAGAGACAATAACATGAGACGATAGCTATCACAGCTACTTTAGCTCTCATTCATTGCCAGTTTTGTGTTGTTTCTTATCAGTTTTTGCGACGAAGAAGACGAAGAGGTGAGGAGAGGGAAGGCAACGAGCGGGAGAGAGGACAGATGATTAACAAAACGGAAAGTACATGACTGCAGACAAACTTGGCTGGAAAATTAAGAGTAGCAGAGAAGATGTGAGGATAACACTCTGGATGTGGGAAGACAGGAGGCAGGGGAAGGTGGAATTGAAAAGGAGAGGAGAAAAGGAGATCAACGAGCGAGGAAAGGAACGAGAAGTGGAAAATGGAAATGAGTGCCGGCCAATCTATATTGTCAGTGACACTGCTAGATGGTTAGCAATTTCCTCTCCAATAAATCAACTGCTGGTCTCTGCTCTGTCTTTCTCTATCTCAGTCTGACACACACATACACACACCTAGAGGAGGTTGTAGATAAGGCCTGACTGTAAATCTCAACTGAAGGCCCATCTTCTATTTCCATTTAATATTTGCTTCCTCCATTCCTCCTATCCACCTGTCTCTACCTTCTTCTCTGAGCTCCTCTTCCTCCTCACCTTACTCATGTCTCTTGCGTTCAGTCCTGCTCTCTCTGCAGGTATTTTTCCTCACATTTCTCCTCTCTAATTTTTCATTTCACCCCCTCTCCTCTGATCATCTTCTTTGTTCCTCTTTCTTTCCTCCTCTGCTTTCCATTACTGCTCCTCTGTATGCTTGCCTTTTCTTAAAGATTCAGTGTGCCAGATTTGACGGGAATTAAGGGGGTCTAACTGCAGGAACAAAACAATTATTCTGTCAAGTTTTATTTAAGTTTAAGATTTATTTTAGCAGACCACACATCAGGGGGGGAGGAGAAAAGGAAAATAATAAATTATCAAACTGACAGAACCAAGGAAACAACAAGTGATCTGTAAAGTCAATATGAGATAACTTTAAAACT
The DNA here is from genome assembly GCA_037367295.1 of Apogon hyalosoma. Lineage (NCBI taxonomy): Eukaryota > Metazoa > Chordata > Actinopteri > Kurtiformes > Apogonidae > Apogon > Apogon hyalosoma. The sequence goes on from JAPQRP010000002.1 coordinate 6,710,042, forward strand.
GTTAATTAGACATAAACAAATTACAGGCTTCATTAAAAATGCACTTAAGTAGGCAAAACCTGAGACTGAGATACATTTTATAAGTTTTAGTGTTTTTTATCAGGTTCCATTCATTGGCTGCAGCAGACTGGAAAGACCATAGACCAAAGGAAGAGTTGGATTTGGCAGCATTTACCCATGAAAAGAGAAGAGTGTGAATTGGACTTTGCTGGTTAAATATTGGGTAAAAGGATTTTAAAAAGTTTTATAAACAAGTGTGAACCAGTGGAGCAAGAATGCATTGAACACCATTTGATCAGTTTGTTGAGATGACAGTTTTGTGTATTGTTTGTAACTAGTTGACAAGTGAAGTGTATAATTCATGAAGGATTCTATTGAAAGCCAGCTAACAGATTGTGCACGGAAATTGAATAAGCACAGGACAACCATTTAAACGATCACTGGTGACAGTAGTAAAAGAAGAAGGATTTCTATACAGTTAAACAAGTTTTGAGTTGAGTTTTGACTGCAGCATTGAAGGCAAAATTTTATCAATGCATATTCATTTGTTATTTCGTAGACTTTCACATGCTGTAGGATCATTCCATATCCAGTGGTGATGTCCAAGTTGGGAGGAGATGTGATGCCCTTGTGCCCAAAACGCATAACTTTAGCTTTGATAATATTAAATGTATGTAATATTTCAAAACAACTTTGTTGATAAGACTTAATCACACCATTAAGAGATAGAGATAAAATAGTAGCATAGATGACTGTATCATCAGCATATTAGTTAATTTCTGCATTAGTAATAACCTACAGATTGTAATTGATAAATATGGAGAAGATAGTGGGGCCAAGTATTGGCACCTACTGAAATATGGGGAGTTCAGAGAAACGCACATCTAATTTTACCTGCTGCACCATTTTAGAGAACAAAGCTAACTCAGACCTAACTCATTAGTGTATAATTACATTAAATAAGAATTGCATATTTTTTTATCCATCCTCACATTTCTACAGTCACTCCAAACCTACTTTAATTCATGTTTTCCTCCATTTAATCCTGTGTAGCATCCAGTGTGAAGGCATAGTACTCTCACCTACTATGTTTGAGTATGGAATTCATATCACCATATTGAGAAAAAAAGAAAAAGACAAGTGAGAAGAAACAAAACACTGGCTCTAATGAGGTTCTTTTGTCATTTTAGCAGATACTGTAACGTGTGATGAATAGAGGTGTATTCATTTGATTGTTACTGATACCATATTTCTTATGCACTCTGAACCTACTAAAGTAAACAAAACTGTGATGAATCTCTATGTCATGTTTCACTTTCATACCTGGTGAATAAATAAATACACAAACAAAAACCAAAAAAATCATAAGTACTTTTTTTTTTTTTTTTTTGAGGAATACGTACATCTTCTTTAGGTTCGGCAGCTTCTTAAATGTCCCCGAAGCCTCCAGCACGGTAATCTCATTGTCGTTTAACCGCCTACAGAGAGACAGATAGAGTCAGAGTCAGACATTTACTCTGTCACATACACATTCACATATTCCCCGCACATCCAACACCCAAAAAAAAGCCATAGAGGAATGACTGTGTGAAGGTTAAGAGGCCTTTAGTGACTGCACAAACCCAGAGGAGTGGAGGAAAAAATAATTTAATAAATAATGGAAAAGAGACAAGAAGGGAAGAGGAGGCGATGAATCTTTTCTATACGGTCATCAATACCCACACTGCCCTAAGCCAAGGGAAAACAGTTTGAGAGATAGGAAGCTAGACATCTGCTTTATTGAGGTAATTTGTACTAAAAGGGTGCTGCTAAAAGGAAGCTCTTTGTGTATGTGTGGAAGGGGTAAAGAGGAAGAAACTGAGGAAAGACTGTGAAAGTAAGTTCAGCTGGAGGGGACACTTTCTAATGAGATTCAGAGGGACGTAAGAGACGGATCAACTCGGATAAAGTAGAGCTGAAACAATGCTCTGCAAAGTTGAAATTAATCGATCATAGCGAGAAAATCTGGCTCCTTTTACTGAGGATTTCAGCTGCATATTTCAAATGTATTAAACCTCCTTAAGTCCTGATGTGGAGCCCTCGCTATCCACTCAGAATGCACTGAAAATATTTATTAAGCTCTGATAATATTATGGAAGGGCTGTTGTGCAGCTTTTAAAGAGTGGTTACATAATGAACAGTACTTATCCAGAATCAGCGTATTACCTCTGCAGTCGATGATGTTTAACACCTAAAAAGTGGGGCGTTTGAGTGTGTACTTAATTTAAAATATTTTCACCACTGAGCCCTCAGAAGCTGTTACATCGCTCTACTCTAAGTCACCAAACTCTCTTGACAAAAGCAGGAATGTTACCTCAGAGAACACGGCGTTGGCATCGACTGTTGTTTAAATTGGTCGGGCTGTGACATGTTATTGCGTTGGCGCGTTAAAATAACACAAACCAGCAGCCGGCATGCAACTCTTGTGTTCTACATTGTTAAATTACTGTTTTTGTCAAAGGAGTAGCTTTAAATCACAGACTAGACTGTATATAAATAGTGGACGAATCCTCCATGACATCACCTTTTGGTTTGTGAACTGCAATTCTGAAGCCTTGATACGTGCAACATAAAACAAGAGGGTGGAGTTGGAGAAAAGTAAGGGATTGAACGAGAACATACCGAAAACACAGACTTCATCAACAATTTAATGATAAGAGCCACCAGGTAGTTTCACTTACTAAACTAAAAGTGACACATGAAGCAGTATTTGACAACAGGATTATCCAAGACGTAAAATACATATATTAAAAAATACGAATTATGGCTACTTGGGCTGATTAGCACATTAACCCATTTCAGTTTGTAACAAGTGGTTCCAGGCACAACACACCCCCACTCCTCGCATATATTGTTATTTTGGCATGGATCCAACTGATGTCATCGTGTCTAAGTGTGAGCTGAGGTCATCATCTCAACTGCATCTATATATGTGCCAGTTTGGAGTAAACTGAAACAAAACTGATGTTTTTATAGATGTGAAATTTTGCCCTTTATAATTAAATAGGAAAAGATTTTAAAAATTACTAAAATGTTTGAACTTTGACCTACCTTTCCCAAAATGTAAGGACATCTAATCTGGGTCACCGGCAATCTATAAACCACATTTGGTATGAATTCAACCAAGAGTTTTGCTGCTACAGGCATTTTAAATTTTGCCCATTATAAGTAAATGGGGGAACAAAAAACATTTTAAAAATTCATAATTTTTTTTTTTACTTTGACCTACTGTTCCCAAAATGTAATCAGATCTATTCTGGGTCACTGGCAATCTGTAAACCAAATTTGGTGTGAATTGAACCAATAATTTTTGCTGCTAGTGTTAACAAACAAAGAAAAAAGAAACAAACCGTACCAAAAACAATACCCCTTGCCTCCCCTTTGGGGGACGGGGTAATAATGCTAACATCGGCTAACGCAGCCAAATTAAGCAATTTATCGTAATTATGTACAGGAAAAGTTAATGACAGAATCCACCAAGTACAACTACGACAGAGCTGCCTATTAGGGACAAGAATAACGTTCATTCAACAAACACTAGCTAGCACTAACTAGCTAACAATCACTAGCTGTCAATCAAAGCCCATACAAACACAGACAAACTCACCTGTTAATCACAATCCTTACTTAGCTTTTTTTTTGGGTTAATATAATCGAAATCTGTGAGTTACATCAAAATTAACTATTGGGACCAAAACTGTAGAAGTAGCAAGCTGTAAACATGCATATTTCTGCTGTATACATGTCCATTTTAACATGGAGGTCTATGTGAATTGACTCCTATATGTAGCCCGCCCCCAGTGGACATCTAGGGTACTGCAGATTTTGACACTATCATTATCGTCACTTCTCAGATCTGGAGGTTACCACTTGCTTTAAAGGTAGGGTAGGAGACGTTTTCCTGGAGCATTTTTTTAGACTATTGCTTAAAATCCACCAATTAATTAAATGCTCTCATACAAATATAAAATGTTTTAGTCGCCTGTGGAACGAACAGGGCTGAAAAAACACCATCCAATCATTTTAACCGGCCCGTCGAAATGACTGAATGTCTATCAAACTCAGCTACCATTTGTGTCCCACCCCCCTCTGTGAATACAATCCGGTACTCTGGAGGCGTGGCTTCAGGGGGGGTCTGCAGAAAGGGGTTTGGACTTTTGAATTGTGTATTTTCAAAATGTAGCTTGCTCAAACCCGTTTTTCCAGGATCCCCTACCCTACCTTTAAGCACAGCACTCCAACAGCTTTGTTTCCCTGTCAGTTAGGGCCATCTTACAACAAGGTAAAGCCGTGAAAATGCCCTAAATATAGCATACGGCGCTAAAATGAGAGTGTCCGCCGCCATCTACTATAGGTAGTAGGCTAGATAAGTTCCATATGTAACACCACATAAAAAATACAAGCTAACCCTTTAAGATCCAGCTCACTCTGTGGTCTGGACACTCTAAGGGCCCATGTCAAGGATTTCTATTGCTACTGGGAAGAGTGACATAGAAAGAGGCAAAGATGGACAGAAAAGGGGAAGAGAGCAAAAACACATATAAGCCTTTAGCTCAGCCACGACCTCCTCTGATTTCCCCAGATAAGACAGGTTACACAACACTCAGCGGGCTGTGTGTGTTTCTGTCCATACATGTTTGCGGCTTTCAGAAACCCACTGGTAGTTCTTAAGAGAAAAACCCTGTGAACGAGAAAATGTGATGAGAAAAAAAAAAAAAAAAAAAGCAGCAACTTTGATATGCCCTCTAACCAACCATAAAGGACAAAGTTTAGTTTTTTTGACGTGATGCACCCTGGGAATGGACGGAGTGAAAAGGGGAGAGGATTGGGGGGATATGAGGGTTGACAGAGAGAAACACAACCGAAGGGAGAGACAGAGGAATGTAGGACTAATGGCCTGTGCGAAACTGGCATTATTAGTTATCTAAAGTGGCAGCCACGGTTGAATTCACCATTATACAACTAATGACTATAAGTAATTCATTGACAGCCATCCTGAATGTGCTGTAAAGCTGCAGCAGACACTGGTTCTGCTGCTGCTTACCATTATATGACCACCACAGTGACAGTCATATTGCAAACTCTAAACCTACATTACCTTCGTGTTCAGAATCAGAAATAGCTTTATTGTTTTTGTTTATTTTGTTTGTTTAGTTGTCTCAAACCGAAAAAAAAAATCTAAATAGAATAAAATAAAATCAAGAAGTCAGTTACATATGCACCCATCAATGGTCATTAATCACAGAAAAGGTAACGAATACAATACATTTAACATGAATGTACATATGAATGAACTCAAAAACACAGTTTGAGAAGGAACAGAAAGAAGCAAAAGCTTATCTAGTCTTGCACCTTCCTTACTTTCAGTGTCAGATTCATAACCAAATATATTTCCTTCATTGGCTGTTTATCACATTAAACTAGAGAACAAGGAAACTAGTCGTAACACCTTTATATTGGTTGGATCACTATTGTGCAACCATTCTGCCGGAAATAAACATGAACAAATAGAGACTACTATCAAATTTGGCTTTGGTTTTTCTTTGCTCACGACATACAATTTCAACATGAACCCAAAACAACATGAACCCAATCACACTTGAACACAGACCTAATATAGACAAACATTCGACTAGAGAGGTTTTTTTTTTTTTTTTCCTGGAATCAACAACAATGGGTTGAGATTTACAGTGGATTTACTGTATATTGTAATATGTACAGAGTGCAAACTGGAGTTTTTATACAGTGGGTGGATATGTACAAATATATGTTCATGTATATATTATTGTAGTGCAGATTAGTCAGATTCAGCAGATTAGTCAGATTCATGTTGTGATTCCGCAGTAAACTTTGCTTCTGATTGAATTCTTATTTCCCATCCACAGTTATTAGCTTATTGCGTATTCAATCAAGGACCAGCTCCTGAAAATAAAATGCTCGCTGATTTTAGCACCAGCACTCTTTTCCTTGGGTTGTGGTGTAGAATCAAACGAGCTTTTTTCTGTATTTTGTGACTTATGAACCTCCTAAAGCCTTTGACCAATTCTTTTTCACAGCAGCAGCTCTGCGTTTGATGCTACGCTTTATTTTTAGTACGTCCCTTGAATTATAAATGCTTCCTCCTTCTTTAAAGACATATTATCATAATCTCTTAGCATAATATTTTACAACCCTTACACATATGCACGTGGTGTTTTTTCCAGTGGCTTTTTACATATTCTGAACAGATATAGACTTGTTAATCTTTCTCATAATGAGATTATGTTATTCCTGCTGTGTGTTATCTGTTCTTCTCTTTCCATTTTTCAGCAGTAAAATCCATGATCCATGGGACTGTTCAGTATTCTAGTGTGAGACCCTTTGCTAGACGTGATGATGGCTCCTTTGGGACTTAGAGGGAGATGGAAAAGACTGTTGAGAGGCATTTTTTCTCTGGAAGCTAAAAATGAAGTGACATTCACGATACAGCTCTGACAGACAGACAGACGGACGGACGGACGCACAGGGAAACCCAGACATGTGCATGTATGCATATGTGTATATGTTTTCATGTGTGTACGCTTGCATTTTAGTATCTAAATGATAAAGTCCAAAACAGCTTTAGAGTCATTTTAAGGGCTTTGTGTCCTGGGTTTATTGTCAAAAGATCACCATGAGCTGGAATCTGGACGGTCACGTTTCAAGACTGCTACTTAATTCAGAAATGTTTGTTTTTACTCTTTCAGGTCGTTCTTTCTTTATATAAGGCAGTAACAATCAGGCTACAGTATCAGATTTTATTATTTAACAAAGAAAACCTTACGTTTGTGTAATGGTTTGCTGCTTGGAGAGAGTACATCCATTGAATGTTAACAGTATTCATGACACTGAACTTCACTATTTGCATGAGCCAAGGCTAAAAACGTACAATATTAAACAGGTTTGTCTTTCTTCAAACATGAAGATAAGAAGACTGACTTAAAACTGCAGGTGGAACTACACACCTTTCTTCTGCAGCTCTGTCACCTCAGTCCAAACCAGCAGACTAAATGTAAAGACAGATCAACCTGATGTCGACTCATGCTGTTATGGAAAAGTGAAGCCATGTCTGTACTGACGCCTGGAGAGGAGCGGTAGGAATTTTATCAAAGTCGCAGGTTGTCAATCAGGTTTTCAACCTCCATAACCATCTGAAAATGCCTGTAATTACCCAAAAACCTGCATCAGTGCACAATTTCTAAAGCCCGAAACCCAGGGAAGGAACAGATGCAGGACTGTTCCCAGATTCTCATCCTCTAGCGATGCTAAAAAACTCAATGCTATAACTTATAGACATCTTTGACTGCATTTTCATCATCTTAGCTACAACAAACAGTTGAGATGCTGGAAATGCACCTCAATTCTAGCAACAGTAATGTTGTCTCCACCAAATTAGCTCTGGTTCTTGACCTTTTTGTCTTCAGGATTCTTTTAACCTTGGTACATCTAGTGAACCGGCCCATGATTCCACAGTTTTTGACCCGAACCACTCTTAATAATGTATTATTAATGGAAGGGTTAGGGTTAGGATTAGGGTTAGCATAATGCCCAAAGGACACATAATATTAAAACATATTAAACCAACATGATCAACTTTTTGGCAAATTTTTAGTCTCTGTAATCTGACTTTTGTGTGTGTGTTTTTTGCTTGTTTATTATTTATTCTTGCTGCTTATTCTTTCTCGTGCTACTTTCACCTTTAATCTTAAATTCGTAGTTGCTAAATCACCCCAAAACTCGAGGTTTATGCTGCATTCCAGAGTGCCGGGGGGTAGAATATATCTCACTTGGAGTTAACTACATGCCACCTCAAAGTATTCCAGGTGATCCATGTTGAACATAAACAACAAACATGGAGATCCAAATCTAGGCTCCAATTTGCTTTGTTACCGAAGAGGCATTTTAACTGTCGACAGTACAATATTCTCATATACGCAGACGAGATGGAAGAGGCGAAATGATGGAGGAGCTAATTATACATTGTGAAGTTTTTTTCATTGCGAACTTGCACACTGTGCGCCACCATTATTGTGTTGACGTCAGGTTGTAGTTCGCGGTGAGGTCGGGATACTTCGATCTAGCCCCGCTTTACAACTAGGACCTCCGGCTTCGACAGGCGTTCCAATGCATTTTGCCTATTTTAGTTCCCAGTTCATATTTTAGTTCCCATGGGGCTATCACGCCGAGGCTGTGTAGAATTATTTTTTGCAAACAGAGCAAACAGTCCAGGAGATACCCACTGGATTAGAAAAACCACTAGGATTGGAATCATTTATTATTATTATTATTATTATTAGCATTATTCATCAGTCATAGCTTGTTTTTCCTAATCGTTTCTCATACTTCTTGCTGTCGTCTCCATCCTTTTTTCCAATCTGTTCAATAGGATGCACCTACAACAGTTTGTGCTTCAAGCCAAGGTACAATCTAAATTTTCTGGGGGATTCCAGGTTCAAAACCAAACCTATCTTTGGACAAATACTTATTTTACAGTTCAATTCGATTCATGAACTGGAACAGCAGTTGTTCCGTGTTATAAGCCTTCAGTATATTCCGTCTTGCTGTATCTTCACGTATGCATGGAACAGTAGGAAAATGCCATCCAACTTACAGGTCGGTGGTGTGTTCAGGAATGTGCGGGGGCACACGGGTTAGTTTCAGGTTGGAGCAGTCGACCACGGTGCCTTCACAGCGACATTTCTCTGGGCAGACCAGATCTTGGAAACACTCTCCGCTTAGACGGCTACGATAGTCCTCTTGACCTGCATACGGAGATGACGAACACGACAACACAAGAAGGAAAGAGGTGAAAGAAGGCGGGAGAATGAAGCCGACACAGGGGTGGACAAATGCCGAAAAAAAAGGGAAAAAGAAAAGACAAAGAGAGAAAAATGAGAGAAAAGTTCCTGCAATCTGACTTGGAGGTTGATTAACAGAATAAATCCTCAAAGAGAAAACAAAACAAAAAAAATATTCCTTTCTGCTTACAGTATTTTTCAAGAAATGAATAATGTGTTATGATTTGCCTCAGAACTGTTTGAGCTTTATAATAAAAACTAAAACCCAAGTTTGTGCTGTAAAGCGGGGAGGAACACGTCTGCATGGCTACCACCGTAAATCAAATTAACGGATATGCAGATTAGAGATTAATGTAGTGAAATGTGGTTTAGTCCCGGATGTTTTTGTTTAATAAGGTGTGCCAGAGACCACTTCTGTTATTGAGATATACCATGTGAGCAGAAATAATTTAGTGGCTGCAGAATAGACCTGGTTTACATCATGCAACACTTGTATTTTGTGCCCCACGCTCTCACATTTATCATTACCTCTGTCTGGTCCTCTCTCTCACATCCCTATTTGTGTATCTGTTCTCCGTCAGTTTAACTTAGTCTGCTTTTGCCTATCAGCCTGCTCTTGGCATCAACACTGGCAAGAAATTGTAGCTTTCCCCTTGTGCTTTTATTTTCTTTCTCCACGCTCTCCTGGCACACTTTATGGCTCATCTGTTCTCTGCTTGTCATTGTTAAACAACTGAGACCACCTATCGAGAGGACATTTGCAAAGAACAACCTTCATTTGAACTCGGTAAATGATAACTGCTCTTCAGATGATGTCTCTCTGTTGGGGAAATTGGTTGGTTAGCTCTCATCAGAGGCAGAGTAGTTGGGAATAATGTTCCTGGGCTGCCACAAACCTCGTTGGTTAGCGAGATATCAAAAACAAAGAGCGAGGGAGCGAAGAGAGGAAAGTAGGGTTAAGGAGGGAGCAGAGAAAAGAGGCTTTGGTGTTTATACACAGGACTCAAGGAAGAAGGAACCTGGATAAATGTAGTTTTTTTTACATTCCTCTGTACAAAGGTGAAGAGCCATGCTAGCCACTGAAGCATTGCCATGCTATTGGATTAGATTGGATTGGATGTATGTGTAATCAGACCAGGTTTTGTCAGGCAAAAGCTTGTGTAATGTGGCAAAAATCAGAGAAAAGGATATAATACAGGAATGGATAGAGCAAAACTGAGCTCCTGTATCTTAACTCCAACTACTTTATGTAAAAACTCAACAAAATCTAACACATTTCTGTTGTACTTTTTTTTTTTTTGCAGTATTGATAATTTCTTTCCTGCTTCTTTAATTACACTTGCATGGAGCAACTGTAACACATGATAATTTCCCCTGGGATTCATAACGCATTCTGATTCTGATTCAAATTCTGGTAACACCCTCATTTTTACAATAATGACCGGCCTAACTGCATATATAAGACATTTCCCTGCTTTTTGTATCAATAATATCATACTGTGATCACAACATATCAGAATTTCAGAGGTTTGGAATATGCTGAAGTGTTCTGATGATCTTTTTGGGGAGTCTTGTCAAAAGAATACTTCGGAAGACAGTCCTCCTAGGAATAAAGTGTGGAGGAGTTTTTCCAGGTTAGCACTGACATGAGTTTGGCTGAATTTGAAAGAACAAATATGATTCAAAGATAATCTTGTTACTGCTGCTATGTGGCTATTTAAGTTAAGATCAGACTGAACAATAATGCTGGTCTAATTTAATATTTGAGAGGTTTAAGTTAGCTAAACTTTTGAGCAGATAAAGACAATTTCCATTTTCTTTGGTTAATAGATGAGGCCCTGTACATGCAGCACAGCGGTTTGCATATGCCTCCCTGCTCGAAGGTTCTGAGCTTGATTCTCAGTCAAAGTGCAGCTTTTACATATTGAGTTTTCTTCTCTCTGTGCGGTTTCCCCACCAAAAATGTTCTACATCAAAAGCAGGCATAAGTAGGGTAATTCTCCTGTCGTGTCCTTGGCCGAGGCACTGCTGAAGATCAGTAGGTGGTCCAAAAGTGCCTTCAAAGGCAGCCTGCTGCTCCGTAAGTGCTAATACCAAAAGCTAATTGCTAATGCTAGGTGCTATGTGTATTAGGATGGGTAAAATGGTCAAATCTTTGCATTTTCTTTATTTAAAAACTGCAGACCACCTATTTTGCAATAATCACAGAAATATCCAAAATACAGGGATGCTCAGTACATTACAAAATGTGGCATATTAATACAATATAAGGATGCTTGTTTTTAGACTTCCTTCTGTTGTCTCTCTGCTCCTACAGTGCTAAGGCTAATGACTCATGCTAATCACTAATGTCAGTCGCTAATGCTAATGCTAAGTGCTGTGCGTATTCTTACATTTCATCATTAAAAAATTGCAAACCACCTATTTTGTAACAATAATAATAAAAATAATAATAATAATACAAATATACAAAGTACGCACATGTTCAGACTGTATTACAAAAAATAATTTAAAACATTACAAGATGTGGGCGTTTTCTCTTGTTTGTTCGTCCATTTTCCTTCTCTGAGTTGTCTCTCCTTTCTCTTCTACTTTCACAATTTGTTATATATAAATATGGAGCATGTTTTTTTCTTACAATAAATAAAAGAATGAGGGTGTTACAAAATGATGAAGCAAAAACGTGTTGAGTTATTACATAAAGCACTGTTTCCACATTTTACGTACAAAGTGTGCACATATTATAAAACATGCAGTGTCATTTAACTTTGTCACTGTTTCTCATGTACGGTGGAGCATCCTCCTCTTTCTCTGGCTCAGTTTCATTTATTTCTACTAGTAACAGTTCCGCGAATCCGAGGCGTGTGATTGGCTGGGAAAGGCAGGTGGGCGTGTGCGAGGCGGTCCCTGGCGCTTGACGGAACCATGTGATGTCACAATAGGCGGGGCCACATGGTTAGATCAAGCACAAGAGACAGCTGCACGAACCAGTCAGAATGCAGGTCCACACAGGAGGAAGGCGGGGCAACAGAGAGCTGCACCAATCAGGAGCAGGGTCCATACAGGAGAGCAGAGGTAACAGACAGCCGCAGATCCACACAGGAAGAGGCGGAGCCAGAGAACTGCCCACCAACAGCGAAAACGTCCAGACACGTCCAGAGAGGAAGAGGAGATGCAAGGGACTACAGAGAGGAAGGGCTGAAGCAGAGAGGACAGCCATAACCAGCTTTAGGAGCATTTGTAACCTAATTCTCCCAATTCGCTCAGTGAACAGAGAAATAACATCAGGGGTTTGCTTACCATTAAGACTTTCTGAGCTAAAAATGTTCCACATGTGCTCAAAGCACTTTGGATAAAAGCATTCACCGTTTAATGGTATTAGTTATGCTATTTTGTTTGTGCTCAAGTACAAACACATTATGATGGAGATTACAAAGAGTGGAAATCTCATGTTACCAGATGGTGGATCTCATGTTGTTGTTGTGGTGGTGGTGTTTGCAGCCTTTTTCACTTTGCATCTGCATTATTTTGTTCTATATTATTATGTTTCTCCCCTCAGTGATGCAGTGACAAAAATAATAATGGTTTGAGTGCTTGATATTGACCTTAAAACATTAAACTCCACCCTTTCGTCTTTGGCAAAAGGTTAAAAAAATACAGTTCATTTCTACTATTAATTAAAGTGTTTTCTTCTTTCTAAAAGATAATTTCTCAATCTGTATGGAGTGATAGCTTAACAAATACCTGTTTTTGAGTGGACAGAGTTTTAAGTGCCTTGGCTTTAACCCATAAAGACCCAGTGTTACTTTTGTGGTAGTTCCGAAGTGAGTTTTTCTCTCTATTTAACCTTTCTTAAGTGATTTATCACCATTTATTATGATATTATCCTCCATATTATGTGTTTCTTCAATAAAAATCAGCTATTTTCCCATATTCAATTTACTGATCGTGTAGATGTTCATAAAAGCTCATATTAAAGTTAACTGTCATAATATCAGAAACAAAAAAAAACAAAAAAAAAGAAGAAAAAGGGACTTTTTTTTTTTTAAACAAAATTGATCATTAACTGAACATAAACCCAGTGTGTCCATCCATGGGTTTTACTGGCAAATTAATGTTGTCGAAGATGACGGTGTTTCCATGGTAACTACGGAGCCTCTGAACGTCCAAATGGGTCATATCTGATGACCATGAAAAGACGACAAACGGTATTTTACATCAACTATTTACATGGATTGATAGGATTAATGGATCAGAAGTGACTAAACATTTTATATTGGTAGATGATTTCGGTCGCCAGTGTTTGTTTGGGTCTTTGTGGGTTTAAAGAACCACGCCTCGATGATAGACAACTGCATTGGATTTTGGATTGGGATCTACAGAATCAATAATGCTCATTTAAAGCTGTAAGAGCTGAAATGAACTGATGGAGGGGGAAATGAAAGAATATGGAAATACACATCATCATCTCTGCAGCTTTCTCCTCTTGGTCCAAATAAAAAGACAAAATGTACTGTAAATATAGATGAGCCCGACACCAATTCATGCCAAGCTTCCACAATGAGACAGAGATTAGAGCAGGAGAATCACACCCAGGACTCACCGATGATCCATAATAACAACTGTCAATCATGCAGCTAGCCCTCCTACCTGTCTGAAAACACCTGTGATTGGATGAAAGCCTACATCACAGAGTAGCTTTTCAAGGAGCAGGTGTAGAAGTCTTGTGTGTTTTCATACCACATAAATTAAAATATGATTAAATGATGATGCAAAAAACATATCAAGCATTGGAACTCTGACCCTTAAAGACCAAGAACTATTTATGTGGCAACTTGTAAATGATTGTTTCTACATTTAACCTGCAGTGGCTTATAACCATTTGTTGTATTATCCTCTGAATTTAGCATTTTTCAGTGGTATTTTCCTGTAGTTATGTTCATAAAAGCTCAGAGCAGATTCAAATATTATTAGATCCAAACAGAGAAAACCATAGAGGTGACTTTTTCAATACATATATATGAGTAACTGAACATAAATACAAGTGTTTACAACTACTGCATTTGTCAAACTCCATGGGTTTTACTGGTGAATCAGTGTTGTAGGAGGTCACAGTGTTTCTGTGTTCACTACGGAGCCTCTGAACGTCCAAATGGGTCATATCTGATGACCATGAAAAGATGATAAACTGCCTTTACCTCAGTTATTTACATGTATTGGTAGGATTGGTTGATCAAAATATATTAAACATTGTAGATCTGCAGATGCTTTTGATCGCTAGCGACTGTTAAACAGAAAGAATATACTTGAATAAAGTCATAAATGCCTCTTTTTTCACTGGGATCATCTTTATTTAACAGCGTCCTGTTCAGTATAAGGTACAAAACAGGTGACAGTTACATTCATCCTAAACTGACATGAATCACCTGCAGCGCTGCTTTGTTAAAACCCTATTTACTTGCTACTGCTATTTGCAAACAATAGTTTTGGAAATGTCTGTAAGGGGAATTTAAAAATTCATTTCACAGATCCATAAAAATGCATAATACGCATAATATTTAAGACAGAGAAAAACAAAGTGCAGGGTCGCAGCAGAGAAGCGCTGTGGATGTGAAGTGTACGTGGCCACAGACACACTTATACACTCACACAAGTGGGCGATCACAGTCTATGACCAGCCCCTGCTGGGTGCGTTATTGTGCTGTGTCAGTACACTGAACTGGCCTGCGTTGTAATTAGTAAGACCCATGGCTCGTATCAAAGAAAATAACAGTAATACAATACTTCCACTGAGACAGACAGAATGTGTGTGTTAGTCTGGCCGTTTGTGTATCAGGTTCTAATTACATACATAAACCAACAATTATACAGTATCATGCATTTGTGTACTGCGACTAGAACCTGATGTGCATTTGTTTGGTGGTGAAGCCGACTACGGTGGATGGTTTTTTCAGCCTGTAACTGGAAGCCTGGCGCCTATTTGCCATCCATTTCCCAACTACTCCACCCCTGAAGGCGAGGCAAAGGGTGTCGTTTTTGGTTCAGTTTGTTTCTTTGTTAACACTGTAGCAGCAAAACTACTGGTTGAATTCAGACCAAATTGGGTTTACAGATTGCCAGTGACCCAGAATAGATAGGATTACATTTTGGGAAAAGTAGGTCAAAGTTCAAATCTTTTATTAATTTTTCTTTTTTTTTTCTTTTCCTTATAATGGGCAAATTTTAAATGTCTATAAAAACATAAATTTTGTTTCAATTTACTTACTTGGCACATGCTGTACAGTTGCAGAAAAAATAATAGTCCACCCTTGTTTTCTTCAATTTCTTGTTCATTTTAATGCCTGGTCCAACTAAAGGTCCATTTGTTTGGACAAATATA
>JAPQRP010000002.1:6764833-6778990 GCA_037367295.1 Apogon hyalosoma
ATAAATCAGTTCTTATATCTCACTGAAAAGTTCCTCTGTAGGTGATTCTGTCTTATTTTAAGTGCGATGAGATATTTAGACTAGAAATGACAAAAAATTTGGTAAGATTTAGATTTTTTTCCAGTGATAAAAGCAGCGCTGGGTCTATATACATAATTCAGCTTTTTACAGTCATTTCTATCGCTACAGAACAAACTCGACAATTACTCCTCTTATATTATTGTCCCCATTTGGCATTGAAAACGCTCCTCATAAAATTAGTGAAAGCCTGCACATGTGTACATCACCCACAAGAGGAAAACATATCAGAACAAATAGTTAAAGCGAGCTCAAGGACCGGCCTGACACACAGTGTTTCTATGCCAAAACGCCTGTTCAGCTCTATTTTTCCGTTTTAATTAGAGCTAGGCTGCAGTGACCGCTGCAGTGCTATTGCAGGATAGATCCATGTCGTTGCCGAAGTGTATGCGTCTGCGCGTGCACAGCCGTATGCATGCGTGTACCCTTGAGTCAGCATGTACAGAGCAGGCGTTTGTGTGTTTTCGATGCTGCGGTCCCTCTGTTGCGGTAAAAGGGCTCCTGCAGTCAGTGATGGAGGAGACTCTTTAGAGGCAGCCCACAGGGGAGATGCTATCGCTCGTGTGTGTCTGCGTCTGTGTGTGTGCGAGAGAGAAAGCGATGTTATCGTATGTGTCTTTGCTGCAGCCTACACACCGAGGTCAAAGCCTCACTCGTCAATCTTCCCTCCTGCGTACGCACACCTACTCACTAATACACTCACAAGTTTAACCAGCTCCGAACAGCTTTGACTCTACTTTAAGACCTTGAGTACCAAAGATGTGTGTAGCATTCGTATTTAAAATGTTACGAAATGACTTCAATCAAATCTTAAAGACCTGGAATCATTTTTGTAACAACTTCCGCATTATTATTATTTTTTTATCTCCATTTCACCTTTCCTGAGTGATTTATCTCTATTTGTTATAATTTTATCTTTGTGTTTAGTATGTTTTCAGTGAAAATCAGGTGTTTTTCTATATTTAATTCACTGATCATGTAGATGTTCATAAAATCACAGAGTAAATTCAAAGGTTATTTGTCAAACTACATGGGTTGAATGAATTTCTCTACTTATTTAACCTTTCCTTAGTAATTTACCTCCATTTGTTAGCGTATTTTCTTCCACATTTAGCATTTATCAGTAATAATTTGCTGATAATGTACATGTTCACAAAGGCTCAGGGTGAATTCAAAGGTTATTTTATCAAAACAGAGGAAAAAGTGACGTTTTCAGCCAAATACATCATCAACTGAACGTAAAAATGAGTGTGTCCATCCACTGTCATTGATCCAACTCCGTGGGGTTTACTGGTGAATCAATGTTGTAGAAGATGACAGTGTTTCCACGGTAACTACGGAGCCTCTGAACGTCCAAATGGGTCATATCTGATGACCATGAAAAGATGAGGAGCTGCATTCGTTGAAGGATAGTTTGTAAATGTAAATATTTTCATAATTTAATCTTTTTATTGCACTAAAACAAAGAGAAACAGTTGTCATTATTTAAAGGTTATGATGCTGTTACTTTACTGGTCTGGCCCACTTGAGATCCAACTGGGCTGAATGCGGCCACTGGAGGAAATGAGTTTGAGACCCCTGCCTTAAAGTGCTCCCAGTGTCTCCAAACACATTTTTATCCTGATAAAACATCCTATAAGGAGCATTTATGTTTCTAAATGGAAACACACCCTGTTGTACATACATTCTTGGGTTTTATTCGTTTACTTTACATATTTGTATCCGGCTCCACGTTGTCACCACTGTGTATGAGTGTTTAAGGGTGTGTATAATAAAGGGAATTTCCTATTAGGCTCTATTATATTCAATCAGCCTTAACAGACACAGATCAATACACTGACACAATGTCTGAATTACTGCAGACACTAAAACACAACAAAACAATTTCACTTTATGACTGTGATTACAACCAGTATCGACTTCTGGCTCGATACGATTACTCTCTCATAATCACTAATATTAGTTATGGTTTGAAGAAGTTAGAGGGCAACTGTGCGACAGAATAACAAATATGATTAAATTTACACTATTAAATGATAATGATGTGCATTTTTCAAGTAAAGGAGAGCGAGTAATGCAAGTATTTTTTATTATTATTAAAGATTTCTGAGGGATAGAAGTGTCAGGGACATGTCACTGCCAGTTCAAAGTACAATAATTCACTGCAATTTGCTGTTTTGGTCTTGGAATATTAGACTTGAGTTTTTCCTTGTGGTGATGTCTCATTTGGGGAACTCCTGGGGTAAAAGCCTGCCGGCATGCTTGGACCTTTTCTGAAATCTCAAATCAATACTCCATTGTGGGAAAGAAACCACAAACCGAGAGCACGACAAAGCAATTCTATGACCCGACTTGCAACTGCATTGTTGTTAAAACAGATCAAACTGCCTCCAATAACAGCAAACGTTCTACAACAATCTGATGTGAATAAACAACGATTTCATGTCACAGGTCTGATCCGGTTTATGCTGCTATTTGTGCTCGTGTCTTTGCAGTAAACTAATATTTTCTCCTGAAACCCTGAGTTAATGCCACCTCAGTGGGGTTTATCAAAGGGGGAACAACACTGGTAGAGAATGAATGGTCTGAATTGGATCATATTGATCTTCCAAATTGTATATTGTTAAAAAAAAGTGTTAAAATGTGGTTTATAATTAACCCTTAAAGACTCAAACAGCCACTGGCAACCAAAGCCATCGACTGATCTAAACTGTTTAATGCCTGTTGATCCGCTAATCCTATCAATACATGGAAATGGTTGGTGTAAAATACAGTTCTTCATCTGTTCATGGTCATCAGATATGACCCATTTGGATGTTCAGAGGCTCCGTAGTTACCGTGGAAACACCATCATCTTCTACAATACTGATTCACCAGTAAAACCCGTGGAATTGGTTCAGTGACAGTGGATGGACACACTGGGTTTATGTTCAGTTCATGATAGATATTACTGAAAAAGTCATTTTTTCTCCAGTTTGTTTTTGATATAATAAACCTCAACTTTACTGTGAGCTTTAATGAACATTGACATGGTGAGTGAATTAAATATAGGGGAAAAAAACACATAATACGGAGGATAATATAATAATAAACTGTAATAAATCACTTAAGAAAGGTTAAATATAGAGAATGAGTTCATGTCCATATATAGACGCTGTGACCTCTATCCACGTGCAAGAAAGTATGTAAAATGAATGACGCAAACCACAATATTAAAATAAAACTGAAAAGAAAGGTTATACTGATATTAATGTTGTCAAGATAGCATGCCTGTTTTCTAAATTGGATCTTTTCAGGACTGAAATTGAAATTCCACTGAAATGATTGAAAAATTATTGATTGAAGAGGTTGAATACAAAATGTTATTTGGCAGAAAATAGAGGAAAATGGAGCAAACAGAAAAGGATTAAGCAAATGTTTTATTTTAACGTCGGAAACTTTGGGTAAACTGACTTAGCAGGACTGTAGTTGTAAATATTTAGGTTAATATCCATTCAGTCACAGTTATTTGTCTTCAGTTTGTTAATACTGTCACACATTTTATTCATTTATGCCACTGTCACCTCATCTGGACTTTCCTCAATGACTTTTCAGACAAAATTAACACCTGGTTTTGTTCATTTCTAGTGTGAAAACCCTTTTTTTAAATGACGGCACTCAGTTACCAAAGGCTGTTTTCAGGAATTATACAAAAGAAGATGAAAAAGTAATGAAAGGAGGAAAAATGAGCCAAGGACGAAATGGAGTTTTTAATACCAAACGTTGACAGTCCATGTATAAAATACTAGCAACTATCCTTTAATTATTTCTTTTTGGACTTTTGTGTCTTTATTGGAAAGAAGAAAAGTTTGGAGTTGACATTATTTATAGGTTATTATGTTAGTATTTTACTGGCCCAGCCCGTTTCAGATCATACTGGGCTGAATGTGGAACCTGAACTAAAATGACTTTGACACCCCTGGACCAGAACCAGAACCAGAACCAGACCCGGTCAGCGTAGACAGTACAGGTTTTCGCTCTAGTTGTGTCTACACTGTCATGTGCGTTGCTTCCTGCTTCCTCGCGCTGTTTTTTGACACAAGCTCCAATTGAAATGTATTTCTCTGAGTTCTTTCCCACACAGACGCTGAAAAGGGGGCAACAATGGAAAGGCCTAAAAGAGTCTTTGAGCTGTGTGAAGAGCACTCAGCATCTTCCCTGAGGCCTCATTACAGCTTCAGAGAGAAGGCAAGAGGAAACCCATGAACACTTCAGCGCTTCAATCACACATTTGTTTAACCCCTTCACACCTGCTATTCACTGAGGAGAGGGAGAGGGAGAGGGCAGGGACCCCGAAGAGCTTCAGCAGCTGCGAGTTCTGCTCTGGTAGACTGGATCACGCTTTAAATCAAGTCAGTTACAATTACATTAGGGATGGGAATTGATAAGGGGTACCCAGGGGTAACTGGAAGAAGCCCAGGGGGTACTTTGAAAAAAACAAAAAAAACAAACATGAAATAAGTCATCATATACTGAATACAAAATAAATGAGAATGAAAACCAGTGTTGAAATATAAAACACAATAAATACATTCATATGATAAAATTGACCTTAATTCATTTTAATGTTTTTAAAAACTCGAAGGTCCCCGCTAAGCTTTGGTAACATTTTAAGAACATTTCTATTTTATATTATTCAAGAGGAGTTTATTTGAGTAATGAAGTAATTATTTTTTGTTGATGACAGGTTCATTTATTCATTAAAGACCAATAATTTTATTATTCTTATCAATGAAAAAGGGGACATTTCGGTTGAATTAAGTAAAAAAAAATCTTGAAATAAGCAAAAAAAAAAAAAAAAAAAATTGCCAGCGGAACAAGTGAAATTTATCTTGGTAAGATTTCTTGTAATCAGATTTTCCCGATCTATTATCCAAAAATAAGTTCTTATATCTCACTGAAAAGTTCCTCTTTAGGTGATTCTGTCTGATTTTAAGTGTGATGAGATATTTGGACCAGAAATGAGAAAAATACATTTGGCAAGATTTCTATTTTTTCCAGTGTAAGCAGAATTGTTATGCGAGCAGACTAATGATTCCAAGGAGTTGAATTATTGGGAACTACTGGTTCTCGATCCCCACCCTTAGCATTCATTCCATCTCCTTTAGAATGCACAGCCGAGGAGATTCCTATCTGAAAGTAGGTCTGTTTGTGTGCCGTTGTTGTCGGGGGGTGGACATCTGTGTCCTGTCTCGCTGACTCAGAAGCTGAAACCCACCGATCCTTGAGGTAATCCGTCATGTGAGAGTAACAGGACGGCACAACCCACTGCTCTGTACAGCATACACAGGTGAGTGTATGCAATGTTGCAAATCCTTCGTCTGTTTTGTGTGCGTTTATGCAATCTGGACAAGGACACGCAGAGGGTTTTCCGAGATCTGGTTCGTTGTTTGCTGGGGTTTTGAGGAACAGAAATGGTGCGACAGATGAATGAACGCCCTCGTCCTTCATTCAGGAGGTGTCTCTTTTCATTAGGGGATCTCAGCCTGTAATGGGGGGTGATTTCTGACCCTGTTGACTCTAGCACTGAGCTCCAAAGGTCTATGAGGTCTGCAGCAGGCTTTAAGGCCCCTTAGCTATAGGACTTAAGGGCTTTTAGGGCTTCAATAGTCTCATATTTGGACTTTCCCACGGGGTTTGACGCCTGCTTTACTGATTTACCCTGGCAGCTTGGTGTTAAATAGTCTATGCATGAGTGAGTTTTGTTTGTGCGTGTCAGCTTGTGTGTGTATTTGCACTCTTTTGTGTACTATATTGCTGCATACGTATAACTGTGTATGTCAGTGCATGACAAGAAGGCTCGTTTAATAAACTCTTGAGTGTTTGAACAACCAAAGTCTCTCAATTTACTCCTCTCATCAGCAAGAAAATTGACATTTCCAAAGTGTTGCTGTTGGAAACTGCCATGGGAAAGCTCAACTGTTTACAACCCAGACTAAAAAAGCTCTAGAGAGTTTAGATAATTAGTAGCTAAGGTGTTTACTGACCAGATCTTGAGCTTTGCTGCGTCTAAGTTCTAAAGTTATGGCTCTAACCAACTCCACATAAAGAGACTACTTTAAAGGTAATAAAACAAAGATAATACTGAAATCACTGCCTGTTTAAAAACACTGAAACCTTCCAAAATTGGGTATATTCTGCTGAAAGTAAGGCTGTATAAATGAAGTAAATAATGGATGTTTGCATTGTTCCTCACTGAGGCTAGTAGGTGCTTAGCGCTGCAAGCTTTTCAGATTGCCTCAAGGACAAAAGCAGAACCTTTGTCCAATAATGTGCCAAGCTCTTGGCGAAGAGATATAACAGATTAAAACTTGAAATACTTAGGTATCATTCTGAAACATGGGGCCTCTTTGAAGTGGGGGGTAAATAATATCCTTTGTGTGGAGTAAAGTTACAAAAGCTGCCCCAAAAACCACAATCTGATGATGTTGATTTTAATCAAATTAACTGACACTAAATAAACACGGACACAGGATGATCATCATTGGACAATTCCATGTGGTTTGGCAGGAGGTTCTATGTGTGTGAAGAAAGAAATGCAATGAGAGGGAAATGAAGACAGGATGAAGGGAAGAGAAATCTGTATATGTGCTGAACGTAGAAACACAATACCTGGTTTCTACTTTCAGAGATTTCATGATCTGTCACCTTTGCATCTAATATAACAGCCTTATTTATTCTAAGTGGGTCTATGTGGTATTGATATTCAGACTCTGAACAGCAGGGGGCAGTCTGGTACCAGAACACACTTCGGACAAAAACCACCACTGAATCAACGCTATGTAGCCACAGACTGTATCAGTTACTGAATAAAGTATAAAGGTCACCGTTTCCCCACATGCATATTATGGTATCATCAAGTTTTCTTCCTCAAACTAAAACTCACAGATGTTTATTTTAACAGTCGCCAGAAAACAGTCTTATAATCTTCACATGCTGCATCAGCTGATAGTTTACATTATAGCTCTGTTAGCTTAGCTCTGTTTTTAGACAGAAAACAGCCACAGTAAAACCACTAATCACCTCCAAATTTCTGTACGGTTTGTGTTGTCAATATCTAAACAAAAGATCTGTTTGGAATCCATCAAACAAGGTCAGAACTGTCACAGTTTGGTCAACAAATGGTAAATTAGCTTTGGCAACTTCAGAGCTCTTTATTCTAAACACTCTAATGATAACTTTAGATCAGTTTTTAATATTTGAAAATAGAAATACTATATATAGCCCCTTTAAATAAGAAAAGAAAACCCTGCTTAGGAATAAAGACAAAGACTGAAATCCTCCGATGAGAATGTTTCACCGTAAACGAGAACAAATTAGAGCCCAGTTTGCTTCACTCCCCTCCCCTCTCCCATCATCTGATTTCCACCTTAAATCACCTTCCTCTCTCCTCCCTTTCCTCATCCCCATCTCTCCTCCTCTTCCCTGTCCTGCCGCCCAGTGGGATGTGATTAATTGTGTGTGGGTCAGACTGCTGGCACAGAACTCTTCCGATATCCGACGCTATTCCCACCTCTGCATAAGCTCGGAGTTCCACACACCATCCTCTGCGTGAAACACTACTTACTGCCTTAATGTGATACCTGAATGGACGTTTGGGATTGGATGAAACCTGCG
Organism: Apogon hyalosoma; assembly: GCA_037367295.1. NCBI lineage: Eukaryota > Metazoa > Chordata > Actinopteri > Kurtiformes > Apogonidae > Apogon > Apogon hyalosoma. The sequence goes on from JAPQRP010000002.1 coordinate 6,772,568, forward strand.
ACTTTTTCACAGATGTAATAAATGGGGCAAAGAAAGTCTGAAAATAAGAATCAAACTATGCGACGTAGCCTGGTTCTAGTGTGATTTGAGCATCCATGTTTTATTTTCAACAGGCAAAACAGACACGGCTTGGTCTAATATCTGGAGAAAGTAAATAATGAACTTTTGGGCTATTTCTAAATCAAGCCTCTTATCTCAAACTCCTTTCTGTGTTACTTGTGACTATTTACATCATCTAATCCTTCAGATGCATTTTCAGTCTAAAGCTTTTCATAACTGCACTATCATTAAACCAGCAGGGATCTGCAAAAGTCATTTTATCTTTGTATGTGTTTGAGTCTGAGCCCAGCCGCAATTATTATAAAATCCCCCGATTGTGATTGTCTGAGTTTGTATAATTGTTAGACTCTGGTCTCTTGCTGGAAAACAGCTGCATGAAAGAGAAATGTCACATTTCATTTCTATTTTGAAGACACTGCAAACAAACATAAAACACTGTGATGTTTTAATATCATCTCGCTGTACCACATTAATGTGCCATGGTTTAATGACACCTGACTGCAGGATTAGCACCAACTGTTTGTTTTAGTCATACTTTAGTCTGTATTTTGTTGATTGTTACTTAACGTCTTTCTGTATTTCAGTAAGTTTTGTAGCATTTCCTTGTTAAAATATCTAAAAGTCACAAGGCCTGAGTTACATTCATTTTACTTGTGTATTTCATATTTAACCCTGTAAAGCCTGAACCATTAAACATTAAATCAATGACAGAAAATTCCAGTTCTTTGAAACTGGAGCCTTTATTGGTCCTTCAGAACAACCAAATATCAATTTCCATGTATGATTTTCAATTTTGTATCATATTTGATACATTGGGTCTCAATGCTCTTTTCTTTTTGAATAAACGAAAACATAATATAACACAAAAATGTCTAACACATTGGTAATTTAGACATGGACTGGACACCACAGAGTACAGACCTGAACCGCACTGAGAATCTTTGGAATGTGATGGAGAAGACTCTACTCAGTGGTCCGATTCAATCCATGTCAGTGAAAAAAGAATCCAACTATGGATGGAAATAAATGTGAAACTGAATAAAGTCAATGAAATGATGCCACAGCGAATGCATTCTGTATTAATTGAATATTAGACCTTGGAACTTTTTACAGGTTTATCACTAAATATGAAATAAATACACTGTCAGCAGTTTTATTGACTTACATCTGAGTGAAATGCTCTCAGTGACCACTTTCAACTTTGCATTGTATGTTTAAGGCTTTTACTGTGAAAGGTGCTAATGGACGTGCTTTGATTGAAGCAGCAGGAATACATACTATGCATTTGAAGTTAATGTGAAATCTGCTCTGGGTTATAGTCTATTCACAAAGCAAGAGCCATGATTTTTAGCTCTGTCCTAATATTCACTGCAGAAAAACTCTTCACAGTCCTTTGGTGTAAGACGATTATTTAAATGTTATTAGACTTATAGCGGCATAAAATGAACACAAAAAGAATTCATCGCCAAAGGACAATGTATGATTGTGAAAGCCCTGTTTGAGGCCTTGTTTTCCATCCCTCCATCCTGTTCTCTTCCGTCTTCCCGCTTTATCTAAACCTCAAATAGGCCTAAATCCTCTGCGATTATTTGGAAGACAGTCGTCACCTTACTCTCTTTCCTCAGGCTCTCACCCCTTCTACGGTTTTCCTCTGACAACCCGTCTTCCTCACCCTCCCTCCCGGCAAATTTCAACAACTTTTGTTATTCTGTTCGCAGCTGACCCTCTCCGCCGTTCACTCCGTGACCCCAGTCTTCATCTTTCTTTTTAGCTTTCTCTCCCTCTTTCCCACATTGCTGCATCCATCTCAGGTCAGACCCTCTGTCTTCGCCAGAGTGCTGGATGTTGCCAGGGTGTGATGGCTCTGCTGAGCCCGCTGACTCAAACAGAAGCCAAAAGGCCAGCCAAACCAAAATCACTGAACAGCAGAAAGCTTCACTGCTATGTTCTCCTCTGACCCATCTGTGATCACACACTCACACACACACACACTGAAGATGTGGTTGAACATATACAGAACGGCGGAGGGATCTGGATCCAGAACCGGCTCCCAGTGGCTCCATTCCTCGGAATCATTATTCTGTTTGCTTAACAATTCCACTTGTAGGTTCAGCCATGTCATCACGTCAAAAGTGTCATCACCTCATCTTTGTATTTTGGTTCAGAAGCCTCTAAAGTGTTGTTGTGTTTGACCAGTAAAGACGACACTAGGGCCATTTGCAACAGTTCCAGAGCTTCCATTATGATAAAAGGTTAAATACCTCCAACATGTAGAAGCATTGAACCACACAGCGTCCAATTAACCCATAAAGACCCACTGCTAATTTTGTAGCAGTAACCAAATGATTTTTTCTCTCTATTTAACTTTTCTTAAATGATTTCTCACCATTTATTTTAATATTATCCACGGTATTTTGTATTTTTCACTGTAAATCATGTATTTTCCAAAACTTAACTTTAGATATTCATGAAAACTCAAAAATTCAAAGGTTATTATATCAAAACACAAAAAAAAACGGAACATTATCATCTTTATTTTGCATTTTTTTCAGTGACAATCTGGTGTTTTCCTACATTTAATTAATTGATGTAGATGTTAATAAAAGCTCAGATTAAAGTTGAAGGTTAGTTCATCACAGAGATAACGGAGGAAAAAGTGACTTTTCCGGCAAATATATCAATAACTGAATGTAAAAACAAGCAACTCCATGGGTTTTACTGGTGAATCAATGTTGTAATGTTGTAGAAGATGACGGTGTTTCCACGGTAACTACGGAGCCTCTGAACGTCCAAATGGGTCATATCTGATGACCGTGAAAAGACGACAAACTGTATTTTACACCAGTTATTTCAACATATTAATAGGTTTAGTGGTTCAGAAGTTATTAAACATTTTAGATCTGTAGATGATTTTGGTTGCCAGAGGCTGTTTGGGTGTTTATGGGTTAAATTGCACCAATGGGACGTCTTTGATTGGCTGTTTAGAAAAAGGGGTGGTGACTCTGGAGGCGGAACTTAAAGCATGGCGTCCCCTGTCACTGCAGCTGACATTAAACTCCTCCAGGTCCTGTCGATACTGTTAATTTAAGCACTGTTCACTGTGTCAGCCTGCTTTTGTTACTGTTTGTTAATTAGATTTATAATTGCGTTTAGATGATGATGAAGCTCAGAGGGTGCACCAGGTAGATCTCACACTCCTTTAAAGAGTTAATACAAACACAACCATTTGTACTATAGTTTATTCCCTAATCCAATGAGGATAGATGGGGAAACAAGTCAACGAGTGATACTGATAATGGAACCATAATTAATACATTCTTATCACTTCCAAGCCTAGTACAGACTTTCAGTGAAACATACATCCACTTACAGTGAACGCTGCTTTCATAGAAGTACACACATACATTCAGGGTCACACAAACCCACCAGCCTTTTGTGTTACTAAACTTTAGGTTCAAGGAAGGTTCGTTGGAGGGGCTTGGACTCAGCGCCCACGCGTCGGGGATATAAGACAGATCTGGAGGCAGGACGCAACCACAGAAATGCAGTCGTTACTGGGGGCGGCTGAGGCTGGACACTCACCAACTGCACTGGGGATACGACAAACAGCACAAGTGGACACACACACACACACACACACGCACGCACTTCAAAAACCACTAATGCTTGCTTAATTTTGGCCGTTGGATTAGAGCTGCACAAACAAATACTCTACGGTCAAATCGCATTTTTTTCAGACGAAGGTGCATGAACTTATTACTGTCACAAACTGTATTTCTTCTGTTTTGCTGTAAAGATACATCGCACTGATTATGTATACGCACGCAAAATAAAGATGTATTTTTTACCCCTATCATAAAGAAGACAAAATTCATAAAAAAAGCTGTTTACACGGTTGTTTGGCTGTTTACACTAACATCCACGACACTGCAAAAATGTTACCTAGTGTATTTTTCTCATTTCTAGTCCAAATATCTCATCGCACTTAAAAATAAGACAGAATCACCTAAAGAGGAACTTTGCAGAGAGATATAAGAACTGATTTATAGGCAAAATTTTATTTCAAGAAATCTGACCAAGATAATTTTAACTTGTTCCACTGGCAGATTTTTTTTTGCTTGAATTAAGCAAAAATAAAATCTTGAATTAGGAATTATTAGGAACTGTTTTTCTGTTCCTTCAGTCTTGTCAGTAGATTCTTTGCTCATATTTATAAACCTGCTGATATCCTCTGTCATAATGTTGAACAGTAGGCGTTACAGAATTCAGATTTTTGTCTTTGGAGCATCCATCTGTACTAGAGAGGATCCTTGTATCTAGATTCACATTTCCAAACGCACTGTATAAACGTCCAAAGAATCCCCGTAAAACTGGAATATTACTGAAATGTCCCACGTCTTAACTGGAAAATGGTCTATGCAGAAACCAGAATCCGAATCAGCTTTATTGGCCAAGTATGTGAACACATACAAGGAATTTGGCTTTGTTTTTTTTGTTTTTTTCTTTGCTCACAACGTACAATTTCAACATGAACCCAAACAACACTTAAACATAGACCTAATATCAAATGGGTTAGGAATAGTTAAGATAAACATGAATAACTGGGTAGATGTGTACAGAGAGGCGGCCTATTAAAATATATGATTATGTACATGTATTTACAGTAAGGATTTATATTGTAATTAATGCTGTCAAATGATTACATTTTTAATCAGATTAATCACAGGGTTGATGTGGATTAATTTCGATAAATCATGATTAAATATAATTTATGTTTAATCTATATTAATCACGTTTCATTTTGCATGAGCACAGACTCAAGAAAGATGGGAATATATTTGCACTTAACATGTTTGTTGCAACGTTAGCCGAAGCGCTAGCAGAATACCCGACTAACGTACGCTAATGTGGACTCTGAAGCTGGAAGTGCTTCAGTGAATAGAAAACTCCTTCCTGCAGAGTGTGTATCATACTTTATTTCAGTCAACTGTTCTGTTTTGGTTTTTCTGTCCTCATATTTCCATCCAGAGGCCAACGTGCTGTTTATCGTCTTCCATTTTTATCGGTTGGTTCTGTTGTCTGTCACTACCAGATCAGCTGAGCATTTGTTCATGTGCGACGCTAACTCTACTTGGACAAACTGGCCAATTGTGTTGACAGAGACGTTCAGAGTCATTTTGCGCTGCAGATGGGTTAACTGTCTTAACATTTTTAATCAGACTATTCATGACGATGGATTAATCTGCGTTAACGCGGTAATTTTGACAGGCCTAATTGTAATATGTACAAAGTGCAAAATGACAAAGGAAATGATCTAATGGGAAAAAAAAGAACCTAAAATGACCTAATTCAGAACAGCCAATCAGAATGTACCGTTTACATGGCACCTGTCAAATTTAGAATATTGTCAGAATAACAGTGGAATAACAGCATGTATTTAAATGTTGTCACAGTCTTGGATTCATGTGCGTAACAGTGACTTTTACAGTGAACTCAGTCTTTTTCCATCTATAGCTAAAATACAGTCAGTTCTATTTCCTGATGCACAGATTTGCTGCAACTTTTGTTCTTTTGACTGAAGTTTCAACTCAGAAACAAATGCTTTGTACATAATATCAGTGCAACTTGTCATCTGTGTGTCTCTTAACCTGTTTTTCCTCACTCTGTATTTTATTGATTACTGTATTTTCCTTATTCTGTGTTTATTTTGTGCACCACGCTGCTTTGCTTAAGCTCTGTTTAACTGTGTGAGTCACACACTGTGCTCAAGTCAGTAAGTGTAAAAAATAACATTTGGCTTTGCATAACTTCACATTTTTACACTAATAAACATCGCAATGCTGTGGGAAATGCATACATACACTAATGCTAACGCTTCCTACTTCATTGCTGCTTTTGCAAAATGTATTTTCAATATTGCAACCACACAGCTTTGGCATCTGGAAAAAAAAAAGTTTCACGGAGCAATGGAGGCTGAGAAGTCAACAGCTCAGTGGGCGGAAATACAATTCAGTGCCTCCAGCTTACAAGCATTCTGTTTTGTTTTTTTTTTCTTTTCTTTTTTTTTTTTTGCTGTTCTACACTGCAAAAAAGGGGTGTCTAAAAACAAGATAAAAACACTAAATCTGAGGAAAAAGGTACTCAAAATAAGTGAAATATCTGTCCATGCAGCAAGATAATTTGAATTAAGATTTTTAAATTTAGAAATAGGCATGTCTAGGATGTATGAACACTTAAAGGAGTATTATTTGTCTTTTTTAAATGGAATTCTTCCTTTTCCAGCCTTTCCTTGTGGTCTCCATAAACTGTAAATGCTCTGCTTGGGTCTGAATTCTTCATTCATTCAACTCCACAGCTCCATCT
>JAPQRP010000002.1:6782426-6792836 GCA_037367295.1 Apogon hyalosoma
GACAATAGATCTGGAAAATCTGATTTCAAGAAATCTTACCAAGATCATTTTCACTTGTTCCATTGGCAGATTTTTTTGCTTGAATTAAGCAAAACAAAAATCTTGAATTAAGCAAAAAAAATGTCTGTATTGAACATGGAAACACTCATCTTCGACAAAATGTATAAGTCAAACCCATGTAGTTTTGATTATAAATACTACTATGTGTGTATATTTATATATGTACTTATGCATAATTTTCTTTGTCTTATTTCCTAGAAGTGTGGTTGGCTGTGTACAAGCTTGTTAATATCACTGTTATTATCCATTTACTTACTTATTTACACCTTTTTTTCCTCTTTTTTGTCTTCCTTTCAGTGAGCATTATTGATACCCTTTTTTCTTAAAAAAAAAAAAAGAAAGAAAGAAAAAGGAACAGTGTACTTTGTACCAGTGGTGACAAAATTACATTAGCGAGGCTAGATCTAGAGAAAAGTTGCTACTAAAATACTTCTAGGTCTTTAACAGTTGAAATATCTGCAAAGAAATTAAGTATTTTGGTTTTTTTTTTGCTTTTTTTTTTTCATTCACAGTAATGGCCTGTGGATGGTGTCACATCCCCACCAAGATAATTTTCACTTCTTCCATTGGCAGATTTTTTTTTCCTTCAAGATTTTTTGGCTTAATTCAAGAAAAAAAAATATGATGAGATATTTGGACTAGAAATGAGAAAAATACACTTAGTAAGATTTAGGTTTTTGCAGTGTAATGGACATGTGAGTAACGTCAGTGCATAAAATGACTGAAAAAGACCACATTTAACCATGATTTACATGCACGTGAACATTTATCCATACAGAGTACAGCTGCTTTGCGCTAAAATCTGGGCTATCCTCCTACATTCTCAGCAGCTGGAGAAACAAACCACTTTCAGATCTGGAAGATACATTTGTAAAACTCGGTCGTTTCACATTTTCTGAAAGAGATAGAGATCCTTTTGAAAAATGAAACTGATTAATTCTATTTATATCTGAAAATGATCAAGCACTTATCATCTATTTCCATTAATCTTCGTTGTCAAGCACGAGGGCGAAAAAAAAAAAAACGGGTTGAAAGATCAGTGAACGAAAACCGCATCTAATTCAACCGGTTGAAAACTGGCTTATGAATAATTATTAATTAATCAGCTTCATATTAGCTTGACATCAGTACTCCCTGCTACTCGTGGAGTCCTCGGAGGCGTACGCGTGCGCACGCAACACACACCGATACGACGGCGTGGGCGTGGACATGTGCGGATCGCCGCCAGGACCATTTGTGAATTTGCGACTGTGTTTTGCATGCATCTATTAAAACACTTGTGCATGTTTTCCACTTATATGTGTGTGCGTGGATGAATCTGTGTGTCCATGGGTGCCCTTTCCCCAGCTCATTGGGATGCAAGACGCGAGCCCATCAAGTGAGAGCTGTCCAGGCTAGCTTTGGAGTCATTAGCGCGCTCGTTAGTCCAGTTATGTTAAATCTAAATTACCATTCATCATCACATGGGGGCCCATCATTTATTCTGATGTGGCCTGGCAGACTCACGCACTGACTGGATTAACTCATTCAAAGACACGCAGAGACACCACAGTGGAATTCCAAATCAGCTGTTAGCTATTTGGTAAGTGTTTTAATATAGATTATATATTATTGATTGAGACATTGCAGGGCATTAGCCATGATTGGTTTCGCCCTTGCGAGCACAACTCATCGACGGGTCGATCCCGGCGGCAGAAGAAGACAACGAAACAGAGAAAGTACGACAGATTCTGAGTGAAATTCATCACTGATGGCTGAGGTTTTAAAGGGTGAATATGGAATCATCCTCACATCCGTGGTGACGCTTTAAGTCGATGTATTTAAAAAGACAAACCCATACCCTGCTGTATTCAACCACCTTATGATAACAGGAGGTTCTGTGAGTATTATATGTTCATATTCATGTTGAATAACAAAGGGCTGGGCTTCAAAACCATAACGATATTCTATTAAATATCATTGCAATACACATTTTAAGACTGATTTTGTTCACATTTTCATCTAAAATACTTTTAAAACACTCCAGAGTTTGGTTTTACTTAATTTCACTTATTTTTGACCATTTTTATTGATTGTTATAACTGTTTTAAAAGTTCTTCCTCTAGATTTCAGAAACATTTACCATGTTCTGCCCATAAATAATCATTTCAAGCCACAAGTAAAAGTCTGGTTTCCTCAGTTTTAGCCTTTAAACATTTATCATGATGATTACTGACACAAAATGAACATTTTTATCATAATAATATTGTAAATCAACAGGAATAGGTCCTGTAAGTTTGATTTTTGTCCATAAAATCTTCATATTAATAATTCACTTTTTTTGCTTCATGCTTACATGTTTCTATTTTACATGTAATTTATCTCATATGAGCCAATTACTGTCTGTTATTGTATTAATTTGAGACTTACTTTGTGATATGGGGCCATAATAAGCTTTGTCTTTATGAATAGAAGAAAATAAAAAAAATTATGAAAATATACAACGCTACAGTTAATTACGCTACAAAAATGCAAAAAAATATAATCAGAATGAGCTTAACCAATGGAACAAAATAAACAGTGCATGAACACAATAAAGGAAACAATGATCTATCTTCATATTTTTAGGGTAAAAGATGTGTTTTTCTTCTTTTCTGCATTCCTCATTGATACAAATGAACACAGTAATATATGGAAAGACTTCAGGGTACAGCGGAAGACTGGCCTGCATTCAACGCTGGCACTCAGCATTAAATTAGCTCTCGCTGAGTAAAAACACACACACACGCTGGCACACACAGTCATTAGCCGCTACAGGAGGAATGCCTACCATCTGCGCTGACGTGATTGCAAAGACGAGGAATTCTCGGGAATCAAACCGACAAAGTGGATCGGACGACTCCTCTGCCAAATATAAAGACTGTGTTTATCACATAATTACATTTCCACTTCTGCTGTGTTTATTGGCCTTACAAGTTTGAGCACATACCGCTTTGACAATCAAAGAGGTTTTTTTTTTTTCTTTTTTTGAAGTAATAAGGAGCCAAACGTGGGGTTGTTGGGTTTAACAGTCATGGGTCTCGTTTCAGTCATGCATCACAGAAAAGTTATGTTCCAGTCCTCTCCGCTCTGACCATCAAACACAAAATGGAAATACAGCCTTTATATGTGTTGTCTTTATTAATCAGAGCCGAATTTTCAGTCATGCATCAGTAGGAAGTCCTCTAACAAATCCCGTTAATTCGTTTCGAAGCTTTAAGGACGAGCTACGTTTGACCTTTGTAACAGACACCAACTGGATCTGCGCTCGCTGATTCCAATAATCAACATCAAAACTCCACTTCCAGTGACAAAATGCGCTTATTTATGAACCAGATCTGAAGCGTTCGGGAAAAACCTCCAACAGGGATTAAAAAAAAAAAAAAAAAAAAAAAAAAAAAAGGACTGTCGCGTTAATTAAGATGAAATTTTTTGTTTAACGTTCACAATAAACACCGCAAGGTTCACGGCCACGCTTCAATGGCGCTCACGATTAGGAAAATCACTTGTTTAGAATGATTGTGTAGCTCTAATTGACTCTGATATGCCTTTAATGACAAATATGATAAGGTCTGTTCATGATTTCAACTGGTGTCAAGGAACGAGTCACGTGTTGTCTGCAACTTTAACACATAAAGACCCAGGACTACTTTTGCCTCCTCTTTAACATTTCTTAAGCGATTTATCACCATTTTTTACAATATTATCATCTGTATTTTGCATTTTTTCAGTTAAAATCTGGTATTTTCTTATATTTAATTCACTGATCATGTAGATGTTTGTAAAAACTCAGATTAAAGTTGAGAGTTATTACATCAAAAACAGAGAAAACTGAAGAAAAAGTGACTTTTTCAGGAAAATATATCATTAACTGAACATAAACCAGGTGTCTCCATCTGCTGTCATGTATTAATCTACGCGTATTTTACTGGTGAATCAATAATGTAGAACAGGGGTGTCAAAGTCATTTTAGTTTAGGGCCACATTTGGCACAATATGACCTGAAGTGGGCCGGACCACAAAAATAACAACATAATCATATAAAAACAAAGGTCAACTCCAAACTTTTTACTATGTTTCAGGGCGAAAAAAGTAAAATTGCATCAAGGAAATGTTCACATCTACAAACTATCCTTTAAAAAATGTGAATAACATGAACAACCATGAACAAACTAAAACGTATTAAGAAAAATAAGTATGCTTTTAACAGTCTTACACCTCAGTTTATCACTTACACATGTGCATTACAGGTCACAGTGGATCTACAAACACACAAAACATTTAGTAACACATAATATTATAAAAAAATTGCTCTTACCTTTCAGGTTATTCATATTTGTTCAGGTTATTCACTTTTTTTTGTGAAGGATAATTTGTAAATGTGAACACTTTCATGCAATTTTCCTTTTTTTTATACTAAAACAAAGAGAAAAAAATGGCAGTTCTCAGTATTTAAAGGCTATTATGATAGAATCTGACCCATTTGAGGTTGAACTGGGCTAAATTTGGCTCCTGAACTAAAACGATTGTTAGTATCTTAAGTGAAATTGTGTGTTTAACACCTGTGTTGTAGAAGATGACGGTGTTTCCACGGTAACTATGGAGCCTCTGAACGCCCACATGGGTCATATCTGATGACCATGAAAAGACGAGAAACTGCATTTAACTCTAATTATTTACACATATTGATCGGATTAGTGGATCAACAGGTATTAAGCACTTTAGATCAGTAGATGCTTTTGGTCGCCGGTGGATGTTTGGGTCTTTATGGGTTAAAGAAAATCTTGTTTGGGCTCTTGAGCATCACATCATTGAATCACTGTGGATGTGCTTAAAATGACAGATGTTGACAGATTTTTTAATCAATGCTGCTAATTCCTGGCAGGGCATCACAGAACACAGTCAGAGCGATGCCAATGAATTGATTTGTCTGGAAAACTTAGGGTTTAACAGCTTGATTTGCCATTTATTAAAGCATTTACTGGAAGGAACAAAGTGCTTCAGTGTTTGTTTTCTAGCAGGTGATTTTAATTCAACCTGTATTTTGACTCGAATCTATACCGAGCCTCATTTTCAATGACTGAATACACAGCGGCGGTGAAAAATAATACAAGCTGATGAATAATTGCAGCCAGTAAAATGTAAAGTAAATGAATCAACTAAAACAAGAAGCCAGGCTGTAATAGAATTAAAAATGTAAAATGCCCCGAGGATAAAAACCAAGTGAGTTTAAGACCTTTATGCATTTTCTATTAAGTTGCAGGTGCACAGAGAGAAAAAAGGGGGTTTTATTGGAACATGACACAATCACTCGATCATGTAAGAAAAGTTCTGGCATTAAAAGACAACAGCAGAGTCGTATAAGGAGGTTAAGTAACAGGAATAAAAGCCGGTGCTGATCTGAGCCGCCCATGTATTTGAGTCCTGTCCAGACCCTTAAAGCTTCAAAGACAAAAAGTTAATTTCAGAAATTGACTAGCGACTTTACAACCGCACACTCTTTTAATCTCCAGACAAAGCTGGCCTTAAAACATCAGACTAATTTCCTTTTTTAATATTTCACCGTGGCAGTGTGGAGTTTATCATCATTACCAGTCTGCGGAGAACACGCCGACGGATATTAAGAGCAGGAAAGAGATGACCCGCAACGCAAAGTCGCATAATGACGACCGCAAACAAGTCGACGATTTAAAAGAACGACAAAGGGTCGAAGATCGCGCTTTAACACGGGGAGGTTTGAGGTGTTTTAACCTGTCACAGTATGAAGAGCTTTACAGGAACCAAGAAGAAACAGACGTGGTCAGTTAGTGGAGGTCAGCTACTTGGTGCTCAGACCTGCAAGAGGCATCCCATCATGCATCTCTCCACTCCACCTGAGGGGTCCGGAGCTTTCAGTCAATCTCCCACAAGACATTCATAACAAAACCTACCTTTTAAAACCATTTCAGGTTTATATATTATATATATTTATGTGTGTATCAATATAGTTATTGTCTTACTCAGATATGTCACTTTTTATTACTGTTTTTTAAATGTGACTTGTAAGGTGTTCTTCAGTTTATTATTATTATTTACACTTTTCAGCAGAGAAAATAAGGATTCTGAAAATAACATTCTCATGATTAACCAATTAACCAATAAGGACCCGCTCAAATTATTTTTTCTCTCTATTCAACCTTTCCTAAGCGATTTATCAACATTTATTATTATATTATCCTCTGAATTTAGCATTTTTTTCAGTGAAAATCATCTATTTTCCTATGTTTAATTGACTGATCATGTACATGTTCATAAAAGCTCAGAGAAAAGCGAAAGGTTTTTGTATCAAAACATTAAAAAAAAAATTGGAAGAAAAGGTGACTCTCAGTAATTTCTCTCATGAACTGAACATAAACCCAGTGTGTCCATCCACGGTCATTGATCCAACTCCATGGGTTTTACTGGTGAATCGATGTTGTAGAAGATGACAGTGTTTCCACGGTAACTACGGAGCCTCTGATCGTCCAAATGGGTCATATCTGATGACCATGAAAAGATGAGGAACTGTATTTAAACCAATTATTGACATGGATTGATAGGATTAGTGGATCAACAGTTTAGATGAGTCGATGCTTTTGGTCGATGGTGGATGTTTGGGTCTTTACGGGTTAAAAGATGATATTAGATAACTTTTTACAGCGGAGACCTTCTGACGCTATAATAATCTGATCATTTTTGTTAAAGCTGCCATCTGATAACTGATAGACTGATGATTGCATGTACAATTTGACTTTTAGTAATATTTTATCCATTATTTTCTTGAGCTGAATGACGTGTATTTATATCTGCATCTGTCTTTAGAATAACCTTTCAGGATGTTGGAACTCCAGTGCTTGGACATGACACTAGATTTTTCCTCCCTCCTGTGGATTTCAGTTTATCTCCACCATCTCCACTGTCATGTTTTCATCTAATTGCAGGTGTTTTCAGGTAGGAGGGTAAACGCGTCATTACCTGTTAGTGCATATGTGACTCTACATGTGTTTTCTGCAGCAGTGTGCACCACATATCTATGTTTTTTTTCTTCTGATTTGCAGCTTTATGTTGCACTGAAGCCCGTTACTGTTTGACATTCCGATCAGACTTTTCATGATTAAAAGGTGTAATATTCCCTGATAATCTTGGCTGCAGATACAGGTTTTCCAACGCGGCCCACTCTGGGTCCAGGGCCTTACTTTAACAAACACTATTTGAGTCAATCTGACAGCCCTGGTGGTCTGGAAACAACAAAGGGCCAAATTGAGTCAGTCAGTAAGACATTTGTTCCATCAATAATTAATGCCTCCCTGCTCTCCTCCCTCTGATCTTTTCAATCCATTTTCTATCGCTGTTCTTTTTTTTTACCCACTAACATCACATGAGTGTTTCCTCTTGCTCTTTTGTCTCCTATTTCATGTCTTTTTTACTCTCTTATGTCTATTACACCTTTATCTCTGTCGTTTCCTCTTGTCTTGTTATAGACAACTTTCGTGTCTGTTTTTGTGTTTGTCTGATCTGTTTGTTTTACGTATCTGTCTATTCCCTCATCTCTCGGTGACGTTGCTGCTTTTCTCCCTCAGCTTAGCTCTATTCATCCTCCCCCACCTTTGACTCCATTCCCATCCTTCCCTTCCTCTGTATCTTTCTGATTCTTCTTTCCTCAGGTCCAACAGCAGATGAATAAATGATGTCCAGGAAACGGCTTTTACAACACTGATACCACGGTCTTTTCCTTCAAATCCCTCTTTCTACTCTTTCCCATCTTGTGAGTAACCTCCTACCCACTGAATCTTTCTTGTCTTTTTACTCTTCTGGCAAGAAAAGAAAAAAAGAAATAAGGAAAAAAGCAAAAAAAAAAAAAAAAAAAACAGCAAAGGTAGAGATAGTAACCGCAGTCCTTTTAGGTCTAAATAAATCATAGCCAGGCTCTGCCTAGCTTTTACAATACCAATCCTCTACTTTCATCCTGGCAGCCATGAAAGAGAGTACAGTGAGGAGGAAGCGACGAGAAAGAGACCATCTAAGGACATGCGAGTAAAAGGAGCGTATATCAAAAGAAATGGTAAATGTGAGTGTCTTTAGTCGCATCTGTCTTTCTTCTTGAAGCTCTCTGAGATGAAAAACTTCCCCCTGGAGCCACGAAGGTTAACAGAAAACAGGAAAATATGAATATATGAGCATCTATACATCCCTCAGTGATGCTTCAGACATGTGCATAACTCCAGAGTGAATATTATTTCTAATATTTTTTGAAAGATGCCTAAATTGAAACGCTGAAAACACATTACGATGAAATAGCGCATGTGAAAATCCATTTAATAAAGGTCACTCTGAGATAAATACCGGTAAATATGCAGCAATTTCTGTTATTTATTCCATCCAATTACGTTAAAGTCGCATCATTTTCATGCTATTTAATAAAAAATATCCCATTACTCCCTGTTGTTTTCAGGGAACAATTATAACAAGATTAATAAAGCTAACAAACTAAAATCCATTTAGTATTTTCAAAATGAACTTGACGCCCCAATATTCAGCTTTGACTTGTCAACGCCGCTCCCATGAAACATATTAAGCAGCTCAGATAAAGCCTAGTCTAGCAAGAAACAGCGGCTAATTAAAAATGACTAGATTAATTAATGTGGAGATTCGTTAGCGGCACACACACGGCACCGCACTTCTTTCAATTAGCGCCACGCGTACACACACAAAAGTCCTGGAACATGCAACACACACACCCATAGACGCTGGCAGACACAATAACATGAGTGTATTCAGAAACGCACACACATATTGGCCTGTTTTTGGTGTCGGAACTAAAAATTTGGCTAATTTTTGATCATCTTGAGGACATTTTTCTCATTTTAATTGACTTATCAGAGCCAAAGTCACAAAACTACACTGAAACAGACATTAAAAAAATTTTAAATTTTGTAAGTTATATCCAGAATATATATCCTATTTTGGCTTATAAGTGTCTTCGATGCTCTACTTTGACTCTACAGCCATAGAATTTAACCATCAAAGACTTAAACATTCACCAGAGACTAAAAGTATCTATCAATCTAAAATGTTTAATCACTATTGAAGCATTAATCCTATCAATGCAAATAAATAATTGGTATAAAATGCAGTTTGTCATCTTTTCATGGTCATCAGACATGACACATTTGGACGTTCAGAGGCTTCGTAGTTACCATGGAAACACCGTCATTTTCTACAACACTGATTCACCAGTAAAACCCATAAAGTCTGATAAATGCCAGTGGTTGTAGATGCTTCAGTTAATGATATATGTTTGAGAATATGACATTTTTTCTTCAGTTTCCTCTGTTTCAATACAATAACTCAGATTTATCACTAACATCTACATGATTGGTAAATTCCATACTGGAAAATACCTGATTTTCACTGAAAAATGCAAAATATACTGGATAACATTATTATAAATGATGATAAATCACTAAAGAAAATTTCTTTTGCAAGTACCCACACAAATGTTTCCTGTCATTAAAGGGTGATGCTCTTGCATTAAAATCACAAGTTATTTATTTCATTCTTGAAATAACAAAGCTCATTGTCTCATAATGGTGGGTTCATTTATCCTGTTGTGTTGAGAAAACAAGCTTTATTATCTCATAGTTATGGATGATCGACCTGTTATCTCCAGAAAAAAAGGTTGCTTCCTTCATAAACTTTGACAAATTCAAAGCTGGAGTGACTGACTTAATCCAAAAATATCCCACCATGAGCACCCATTACTGATCAACTTCAATAACACAGAAATTACATTCTTTGAATGAGATAACTTTCATGACTGTGATCTTAGATGCGTGAAATCAGGTTTGATCAAATGAATCAGACACTCGTTTTTGTGTTCTGCGTAATTATCCTTGAGATAATCTTGAGGAAAAAAAAAAAAATCTCTTTCTGCTGATAAATTATCTTGCTAACTCTTGAAACCAGCCTTTGTTTTCTTGACATAACCAGAAAAATGGACCAGTTATCACAGGAAAACAAAGCGGAAACCAAATAATTAACGTAACGGTTGTTCAGACCTCAAACCTTAACCCTTAAAAAAAAAAAAAACAGCTGTTTAAAAAGGCAGAAACTGGTACTTTGTGAAAACGTGCTCAGGGTGAATGTCTGATTCCTCACAAAGGTAGAAAAGCAACAGTACAGGTGTTCAATCTTATTCACCGTTTGTGTGTGGACGTACTCTACACCCGCCCGAAAATACACACACACACACACACACACACACACACACGCACACGCACACACACACACACACACACACACACACACACACAC
>JAPQRP010000002.1:6792936-6804642 GCA_037367295.1 Apogon hyalosoma
AGTCACATGACCTCCAATCACTGTTATCTGTATTGTCCCATTTTGTACAACGGTCACGAAATCAACCCCAAGAAATGAGCAGATGGGGCTGTGTCTGGGTTTATGTGTGTGTGTGTGTGTGTGTGTGTGCGTGTGTGCGTGTGTGTGCGTGTGTGTGTGTGTGCATGTTAAGATGCTTGAAATGAAGATCAGTCCAGCGGCAGAATTGCTTACTGTCATTCATGCCCTCTGCACATGTGCACAAACACTTGCACACAAACAGACACACACGCTCACGCACACACCCTTACCTTTATTAAAACGTCATATTCAGTGAATATACTGTGTGCTGTCATGCTGTCTGCTGTGAATGGGAACGGCTGCGTATTTACAGTGAATTGTAAATCCTGCCGAGCACTCAGCTGTCAGAGTCTTATGAATTGCTAATATGTTGTATCTCGCACTGCTGATCCCCCTCTATCTGCCCCCTATCACTTCTATTGTGCGCTGAGTGAAAAGTGTGGCTGGGGAATCAAAAAAAAGCTAACTTTGCTCAAAGAAAATAAAAGGTAAAATGAAAGGAAGGAGAACTGGCTGGAAATAAGGAGTACATTTCAACAAAACAAGCCAATATAAATGCAAAAATATATATATAATGCTTTTGCCTCACAGGAAATATGCAAACTAATGTGTTTATTTTATTACTTTGAGGACTTTATTTTAGGGCTGGGTATGTTTCAGAGTGTGAGCTGCTCTGTATTGAACTGTTTCCCACTGTAATCTCTGCTCTCTTTAATCATTAATGTGGACACATTAGGCAGCATCAGACTGCACCAAGAACGATCACAGGAACAGGACACTCATCAGGATGTGTCTCTTTTTGTTGGGATTTTGTGGTGGAAAAACACTGCACTTCCAACATAATATGGACAGCAGACTTTTACCTGTAGCTATAAGGAAAATTAAGGATAAACATCAGGATTTGGGAATGTTCTGCATGTCTTCTTTCACACAAAAAGACCGAATTGTGTGCATTTTACAGAATATCTGCTTTTTAAAAGGCTGTCTTCAACAATTTGGTTTGTTTACATCCTGTTTGCAATAATGAGACAGATTTCCACTAGAAGCAACCAATTAGAGTGTTATTCTTTATTTAGTTCTGCCTAAATAATGGGGGAAACAAAAAAAGGATTTGATGATTTTGACAGTGTGTTAAAACCACCAGAAACAACTACGTCTGGCCACTTTTAATTCTGGATTCAAGAGTCTATTATGGATCTGTTTCCTTTAAGAGATCCATGTCTACTTGAAAATCTCAGGCATCATTTAGATAGTGAACATAACCTGCAGAGGTGAAGCCACTGCTGCCAGGCCTCTAGTCTACCTCTATTTTTATTCTTTCTTGTCATTTTGTTCTCACCTCTGCAGTCTTAACCTCTCCATCCCATGAGAATGCATTGGTTTTTGTGTTTTTTCCTCTTCTTCTCTTTGTCTCTTCCTTCTCTGCTTTGCAGTTTTACCCTTTAGGGAACACATCTACAACGGTATCGCCTCGAAACATCAAACACCAACTGTGCTTTACATCAAATTAACACTTCGCATATTCGAGCACAAACGGTGCAACTGTTGCATCAAACAGAAGGTAAGTGTTCTACTCAGGTGTTTCTGTGCACCATAGACACATTTACGCACAAGGTGATGCACCGGCGTACACAACAAGTGGAGAGAAAGTAGAGACCCACAAAAGCTGTGCACGGTAGCTAGTAACACCTCTGAGCATTGTGACAAATGAGCAGCTCTAAAAATGTGGAAACATCAGACACATAAACTTGCACGCACACACCACCGCACACCTACACTACGCTCGATCACATACGCAGCTGGAAGCGGGAGGAACATTAACATACTCCCAAATGCAGAGGGAATCACCCACATGCACTATCACACATGATGCAGAGACAGCGCAAACCACAGCAGGTGGCACAGGCAGTTTCCCTCAGTTCCTCTGATTGTGTGTGTATCGATGTGTTTTATACCAAGGACGACACATTTGCTGGTGAATGAACAGGTATGTTAAACTTCATCCTTTCAAGCGATTGCAGAGTAAGTATTTCATCGTCCATGGCAGCTCACACACACACACACACACACACACACACACACACACACACAAACACTGATAATTCACTCAAAGAGACATGCAAAGAAACTATACGTGTTCAATAAAAAGCATCCATAAGTTACAGCTTCTGTTGTATTCCAGACACAGAGCAGATGGAAAGATAAGGTTAAAAGTAGATGGAGGATAAAGAACGGAGGATGACGTGAGGAGAGGAGAGGAGAGGAGAGGAGAGGAGAGGAGAGGAGAGGAGGGAGGATGAAGAAAGACAAAACTAAGCAAATGACAAGAGAAGAGAAGAAGCGCAGGACAGATCTCTGCTTCACAGACAACATGGAAAAAGGGGGAGAGATGAGAAGACGGGATGAGAAGAGAAGAGGAGGAGGAGGAGAGTGAAGGAGCCGGAGTGTGAGGACCAGGGTTTTTCTCTACTTACAGAATCTCCAGATCGCGCAACGCTCGGAAAGCTCCATCTTCGATGCAGCTGATGTGGTTGCTGTCCAGTTGCCTGCACCGCGCATACACACACACACACACAGACACACACACACAGAGAGGAGAGAGATGGAAGAGAGTCAGGCGCAAGTCTGCAAGGTCCGCTCAGCTGGGGGAGGGACTAACAAAAGACTGGTTGCGTGAATGAGTGTGTGTGCATGTGGGAGTGTGCGTGAGGTGATACCCCAGTAGTGGGTAAGCAGGTAGGAGACTCTTTTAACTCTCTCCACCACACACTCCTCACTCACAGACACACAAACACACACTCTAGGGATGCCCGGTCCAGACGATAACACACAAGCTAAGGTTAAGTCTCTCACCTCAGCGCTGATATGGCCAGCCCTGAGGAGAGGAGGAGAGGAAAAAGAGAGCGCAAGAGAAGAGCCCGGTGTGCTGAAGTGGCCTGCCTGGCGTCAGCCTATCACCTCCCTCCCCTGCCGCATGCCCAACCAACACTGGCCACCGGGAGAGAGAGGGGCGAGAGAGGTAGACACAGTGAAGAGGAGAGCGAGCGAGTCGTAGCTGCTAAAGCCCACCCTGCTTGTCTGTTCTGTAAATATTAATTGCATTTTCTCCTCTCCCACCCCTCCTCTCCTCTCTTCTCCTCTCCTGTCCTCCTCCTCCTCCTTCCCCCTCCTCCCCATGTCCCCTTTTATTCTTTTTTCCTCTCTCTGTAGTGAAAGAGGGAGTAATTTCATTACATTAGGCCAGCCAATCCATTAAGGGCCTTTTACCGGCTCTGTCACTGAAACAATTTCATTAAAAGGAAAGCCTCCGTAAATCAACCTCCAGTCACGACTCTCTTTCCCGTTCTCCTTCCTTCCTCTCCCTCCCTCCCCCCTCCTCCCCTTTTTCCCTGGCTCGCTCGTTGCCTCGTTCGCCGGACTCCCAGATGCACCCTGTACCCCACCATCATCCATCCTTTGCTTTTACTTTAATTTGCTCAGCTCTGCGTATTCAACCCCCCACCTCCTCCTCCTCCTCCTCCATCCATCCATCCATCCATGAACCCAACAACCCTGAACCCTCCATTCCTCCATGTCCCCTCCATCCCTCTCTCTCTTCTTCTGCGGAGCAGCAGATGGATGGATTGCAGATGGAGATATAAAAAGGGCAGACATTTAGAAGTCTCTCTTTTTTTCCGTACCTAACCCAGTTGGAGAGGATGAGTGGCATTTAGCCCGTTACACACACGGACTCAGACAGGTGAAGTGTCCGATCAGGAAGGTCCACAAACATCCTCCAACACACACACCCACACACCGTCTCCTCTCAAGACGCTGGAAGATAAAAGCATATCACTCCACCTTAATCTTCTCCTGCTTGTCCTCTTCCTCATCTCATCTGTCTTCTACTAGATCGCTAATCCTTTTTTTCTTTGACTTCTATCCTCTTGTCTTCTTTCCCCCCTTGTTTCCAAGCATCCATCTTCTCCATTTTTCATGTTCTTTTCCTCTCTCCATTCATAATCCATTTTTTCTCCCTGTAGTGCCCTCTCATCTCTGATTCCCCTTCACCTTTTCCCTTCTCACACTCCATCTATCCATCGCTAATCCATTTCCTCCCCCTGTTTTCTTTTATCAACTTTTAAAATCTTCTTTACTTCTTCTCTACATAACCCCAGAGTCTGCTTGGTGTGCTGCAGCACCTGTTATCAGTCATGTCAGTTTCAACCCACAGGAAGGTGCTTTTCAAAACCGGAGCCGGGCTTTTCTCTGTTGGGCAGAATAGATTAGATCAGGACTTCAAAAAAAAAGGACACTTTTAGGTTTGTTTCGATATGTGCATGTTAGGGTGAGTGTGTAGGAAGAATATGAGGAATATTTAAGTCCTCAGAGTGTCTGAAAGTGTATTTACTGTGGTACACCACAAGCTCACCTCAGTATATGCTGCAGCTGCTTTTCAATAACAACAACCTGGTAAAATACAGGCACCAAAATAAATGTAAAAAGGAAAAGTAAATAATTTTTTGTATGTTTTTATCCAATTTAAAATATTTGAAGTGCCCCCTCTAACTCCTACTACCAACATATGCAAACCAAATTGGAAAATGATTTTTACACACAAACAAAATTGCAAATTATCACAAAAACTTACAATAAGGAGACTGTTTCTTATATTGTTATTTCCGAATTTGCGAGCCGGAGGCATAACTGATGTGCACCATGCAGTCGCAGAAAACATTTCCCTGCACAGAACAGAAAAACACATTGCTCATGTATTTCTACCTGATATTGACCAGCTGCTTGTGGTTATTGGCTGGCGAGGATTCAGTTTGGACCCAAGACAGTAAATACCAAACCATTCTTCGCCCACAGGCCAGGTATGGTTCGTAACATAATTACTTTGGGCCCTCAAAAGGGTAACAGAGACTGATGAGATGCTTTGATCCCCTTTGATGCAATGCAATTATATTTTTAAGATGATTTAGGAACAAGTTGTTTACCAACCCATGCTGTGTCTGATTAATTGAGCATGATTCATAAAGATGGCTAAAATCATCGCCATGAAGCACAGAACTGCCGCGGATAGTCCGATGTAGTCATGCACCGTTGTTCAAAGTCATGTTGGAAGTGAGCTGTGAGTAAGAGCATCTGTTAAATGACTGGACGCCAAATAGAAAGAGTCTGGGGATCATATCAACATATGGCCATGTCATGTTTGTGTTTTATGTAATTAAAAGCTGTGTTTTTTATGTCTGGAACCCAGCCCCATAAGCCATATGGAGATTCATGGCACTGCCAAAGTTGAGAGTTCTTATCAAAGCTATTTTGTTTATTTTTTTGTGGTTCTTAGGTGTATATTTCACCCAAAAAAACCCAAACAGCTACCGACGACCAAAACCATCTACTGATTCAAACTGTTTAATACCGGTCGATCCACTAATCCTATCAATACATGTCAATAGTTGGTGTAAAATGCAGTTTGTCGTCTTTTCACAGTCATCAGATATGACCCATTTGGATGTTCAGAGGCTCCGCAGTTACCGTGGAAACACCGTCATCTTCTACAACACTGATTTACCAGTAAAACCCAGGGAGTTGGATCAACGACAATGAATGGACACGCTTGTTTTTTACAATCAGTTAGTGATATATTTGCTGAAAAAGTAAAGTTTTTCTTCATTTTTCTGTGTTTTGATTTAATTAACTGTGAATTTACTCTGAGTTTTCATGAACATCTACATGATCTGTGAATGAAATATATGAAAATACATGATTTACACCAAAAAACACTGAATAAAGAGGATAAAATAACTTTAAGAAATTGGTGATAAATCAGTTAAGAAAGGTAGAAATAGAGAAAAATTGATTTGGTAAGTGCCACAAAAGTAGCCCTGGGTCTTTATGGGTTAAATGCCAACATCTGGAAAAGAGGCGCAAACAAAAGGCTGGATGGGACATTAGAATTCCAGATTGGTGGCTGTGAAAAGTGCACCACCACCAGCAGCAGCCACAACGTGAAATATTTAAACATGACATTGAAAACCTCTTATTAAAGATGCAACAAAACCAATCATTAAACATGCAACAAAAGAGCACAAAACAATCCAGCTGAGATTCACAAGCAGGTATGACTTTACAAAGCAGTACGTGTCGATTTCTTTTAGCCATGATCTGCACTTTTCACGGGCTGAAAGTAACCCATGGAGTTGGCTGATTACAAAATACTTAATAATGCAAAAGGCCTCGTGGGATACTTTGTAAAACACTGAAAAAGATCCTGTTTTGTTGCTGAGACATGAGGATGTTTATGATTAAACTGTTCAGTGGACGTGAACTCACAATTCGGGTCTTCACGCTCAATTCAGATTTTTTTTTTTTAATCTGATTTATTTATGTGTTTTTTTCACATTATAATTCAAATGCAACTGCCAGCAGACTCGTGCTTGAACAGTCGACGGTCCTGAAGTGACGTCACACACTCAGTGAAGTCAATACAGATCTTGTTTAGTCCCGCCTCCTCCAGCGCAGAATTGTGACGTCTGTTGCACTTCACGTAAAAGTCAAATGAAATTGTAAATAGTAAATCTATTAATGTATACACTTTATATTCTATAAAAGTTTATTCTTTATACCTCTTATGTATTCTTCTATTTTTACCTCTTTTTTTTTTTTTTTAATAAGATGACAGAAAACCAACATTTCAGTTCTCTGTATGTCCTGTGCATCTAGTGAACTGACGACAAAAATCTTTGGATCTTGAAATGTGACGTGACCGTTCAGGCTGAAGTCGCACCGCGAAACATCAGATATGAATCCAATGTAGGATCACGTATGAAAGTGACCTGGGTTTGACTTGAAAAAATATGGATTTGTGTCGTTCAGACTGTCATAAAAAAATCAGACGTGGGTCACATGAGGGCAAAAAGTCCGATTTGACCTTTTCCCGCAGTGCGTACATGTCGTAAATGTCTGCACGTTCCTGACTTTAGGCCGTGTGTCATCTCTCATGGCTAATACACCCCTACTCAGCTGAGCTCACGAGGACTGCTGGTTGATTGGCGAAATGTCCTCAACTCTGAAACCCCAACTCTGCAGGGTCTTATTCGATAGTTTTTAAAGCATATTATCGTCCTCCTCCAGAACCCTCATATCTGTAAATTTCCCAGAATTGCGAATAAGTGGTGGATTCATATTGGCGGCCATGCAGTTCATCTTCCATCCTCATCCACAGTAAACGATTCCATCATCTGTGATATGATTGGATTCCTCTGACGGCTTTGTTCACCAAGCACCCTGATTAGCAGTGACATGATTGGTATCAATCTGAGATGAGGGTGCAATTTGTGTGTCTGTGTGACTGCGCTGGTGTGTGTTTTTAATATTTGTAAAATTGTGTTGCATTCATGGTCCTCGTGAATGTGGTTTTTTACGTGTTCAGATGTTTGTTACAGTGGATAAAAGTGCTCCAAAATTAAATTTCCTTCCATATAATTAGTTAGTGTGTTTAATCATGTCTATCATAAGGTCTATTGGCAGACGGATTCAATGCTTCCCTCCGCTACCATCTGGAGCTGCACACACAAATACACACAAAACAGCTCTGGCGCTCCATGAATTCATCAGTGAACAACCACTACTGACTCAGGAATTAATAAAAGGACAGACAAAGGGAAAAAAAAAGAACACACTAGCTATGTTTGCACACAAACATTTCAACTAATTACTCCCTATCTACTTGAAAATTAATTCAAACAGCTTGAATTTTAGTGGAAATTATTAAACAACTTTGTCAGAGAGGCAATTTAGCAGGGTAAATAAAAAGGCATAAGAAAAATAAAAGAAACTAGACATACAGCAATGTCTAAAAAGTGCAAGAATTAAGTGCAGTGTTAGCATCATGTTCACAGATTAGGGCTCAGTGGTAGAAAACAGTCGATTAGTTTAGTCTAGTTTAACATTTACACACTGGATTCTTGGAATTGGCTCAAGAATCTCAAAATTCTTCACAACATCTGTCTTAAGAATGTACAATCAGCCTCTCTGACAATAATAAATGAGTGTTTAATCCATAATTAATGTATGTCATGTAATGGAGAGAAACTAGTTTAGAACTGTATCAAACTTTGCCTTCATCTGTCGTTTTAACTCTTCCATTTACTATTTGACATCTCCAACATAAAGGTGTTTTATTTTTACTCTTCATTGTGGTTAGTTTTAACTCATTGAGATTCTCAGGGTCAAAATAAGCCCTGACATGCAGAGTTTAATTCTTGTAAGAGTCCATAAAAGCACCTTTTCCTTGATTTGATCCACATCCGACAGACGCAGGTCGTCATGCTTGTCCTGTAACAGCCTGTCACACATGTTTTTACTGAAGCCGAATGTCAAATTCAACTCAAGCAGGATGTAGGGGTTGAAAAAATCCCGAACACGTATTAAGTGTATCATTTTTGCAACAAAATCTATGCTTTGCATCAAAATCTGCAGTGAATTGCTCCAGTTGCCATTTAATGACAGTAGCAGAGACCAAGTGACTGAAACTCAAGGTCACTGCTGCATCATATGCCGTGTTCCCACTCTGTGGTACCGGCTGGACTCGACTCTTCCTTTTTGCATTTCCATTAAATAAAAGAACCTGGAATCTGGTACCCGGTACAATTTTTTTTTTTTTAAACTTGCTCAGCTAAGTTTCCAAAATGGGTGAAGAGATATTGAAATGTGATGTGTAAACACTGCAGACCACTGATTGGTCAGAGAGTTGTCCGTGTGTCATTGAGTCATCAATGTGCAACCAGCCATTGTTAAAAAAAGACAAACTTGGAAGTTTACAGTAAATATACCGGTAGGTTAATCCACGATGACAGCCCGAAGAACGACGCTCATCCCTTCGACATCCTCCAGTGTGCATGTATCGCATCGTTGTTGTTGTTATTCTTCTTCTCTTCCTCTTTGTTTTTACCATCAGCTGTGTCACGTTGAAAATAACGTCGCGGAAGTTACGAGCAGCGTTGCTATGACAACCAGGTACACTAAAGTCGGTAGCATCCTGTCATGGAAACAGTCTCCAGGAACAGTACCTTGTACCCGAGTCGAGTCGAGTCGGTACCACGTAGTGAAAACGCATCAATATTCACATTAAATGCAACGTAAAGTCATTGAGATCTCTGCGACTATGTCCATTTTCTATCTGTAGATGCTACTTGAGATCAATCAATCATTAAACATCTGTAGATTATCTATGGAGGTCATCACGGGCTAATTTTCATTGCATATGCAAGGAAAGCCGCAGGGTTAATCGGCCTCTACCATGTACTGCTGCTGCATGTAGCCAAAATACGTCCAGGTGCAGTGAATGAAGATCGGTATAATATGGTGTGGACCTTGTATGCTTTCAGTGACGTCCATGAGTACAGAACAGAAAGCCAGCTAATGTATTTTCCATAATTACACGTCCAACTCTGATTGAAATTACAAGTAGTCAAGGACACTAAGTGGCCTTCTACCCACATAACTTTTTTTTGCGGGACTGCTGCAGAATAGAATATAACTTTTAATTTGATTAAAGTGGATTTTTGATTTTTATTATCCTGTCGAAAAAGAGATGGGAACTAATTTGGCTAATGGTCATTCAAGTTACATAATGGCCGTCCAAAGAAAACTAAAATCAAATTCCGTTCCTCTGTCTCTCGCTGAAACAAATCACAGTCACTTTTAGGTTCAAAGAACTGTTACACCTAAACCGCTGCTGAAAACTGAAACTCAACACACTGCTCCATTGCGACAGAATGGCCCGGCAACAGAGCTATTTTTCCACCATTATGGACGGAAAGTGGTTCTCAAAAAGCACCACGGTTTCATCTCTTTCCTCTCCTCAGCGTCGACACTCTCCGCTGTCAAACAACTGATAGCGATAAAAAGTGAAGCTTAATTTTTGTTCAATAGCTTCATCAGCAGAGCTACATTTATGCCATTTTTTAAGGGGCGTGTCGGAAAAAAAAAAGCCTCTTTGCCAAACTAAACTACATCACTGCGGTTTTAGAAACACAATGGCTGGGATCTTCCGACTGCACCAAACACATGAAAAATGTAGACAAAGCTATTGACATTTGCTGTCTAGGTTGATCGTGACCTTTAGGAATTAGCCACATCCTGCCATCGAAAGAAAGGCTAGAGTTGTGCAAAGAATGATGGGAATGTAAATAAACAATTTCAAGAAAAAGGCTATTATGTTGTCTGTCTCCCTCTGCATTATTTGTGAGGGAAAAGGAGGGAAAGTGACATTGTGACGCTGGTGTGTATGTTTTCACCTCAGGGCGTCACTTTCATTTAAAGATGCTCTCAAAAGGACGCCTATTCTTAACCTCGGTGTGTATTTTTACACACACCTCTGCCAGATATACACCTAACTCCAGCAGTCCATTGTTGGAATTGTGGTAAACATAAAAACAACTCAAGGCAAACATCGGCAATGACAAAGACACACAACACTGTGGGTCAGAAACGTGTGTGTGTGTGTGTGTGTGTGTGTGCATGCGGCCGACACAGTGTTCTCACCTCTCTCTAAGGCGCTGTAGTCATAATTCAAACAAACGGCCAGCCTGCACTGCATTGTGGGTAGGGAAGCGTGAAGCGTGGAGGCGTTTTACGAGGGAGAAGAGAGAGGAGCGATGACAGGAAGGAGAAAGGTAAAAGAAGTAAAGCCATGGGGTGGATTCTATTTTGTTCTTGGGCTGATACACACTTGTATTGTTTGAAGAAATTACATATTACATTTTCTGAACACATTCTTCCAAACCTCCTAAAGGCGCGTGTGTGCGTGTAGAGGTGCTGAGCATGGATGGACACGGTGGGGAAAAAAATGAACTTTTATCACAATAAAGAAGTGGGTAAGAGAGCGAGGAGGCAGGCAGATGGAAAACAAGGTGTGATATGAGGACCTGATGGCTACAGATGATAAAAGGCGTGTCTGTGTGGGCACTGAGGTGTAATGTGAGGGCATATGAAACAGCTGTACCTTATCTGATGCATCCATGCTCCTCTGTAATTCAACTACAGCTTTATGCCTCCAGCATGACTGAGTCACATATGTTGTGATTTAAGAGCAGGTAGAACTCACATATACTGTGTCTGCGCTTGATCGGGTTTGACTCTATGTCTCTGTTAAGTGTAAGCATCGGACTTTAGAAGAAGAAGCAGAACGTGTAGACTACCACAAGAACATGGGTTTAAACAAGAGACAAATCCCACCTCAGAACTAACAGTACTGATATAACGACTACACCAAAATTATAGGAGGATACCGTTAGGATTATAAGTAGAGTGATGGCTATGTTTTGTTAGTATTATTATTATGATTGTGCATGTATTTGTGTATTTCTTCTACTTTGAAGGGACCAAATAAGGATGGCATTCTTCAGCATGCACGCGTAGGGCGAAGACACACCAACCCGACTGCCGATCGTCACCAGAAAAGGTACCCCAACTGATCAGTCGGCTCTCGTTTCCCCGACACGGTCAAAAAAGTGTGAAGAACACACCAAATTGACTACCGACCTGAGCGCACACTGCAAACATCCAAATCTTCCCAAGAGTATTTTTCTCATTTCTAGTCCAAATATCTCATCACACTTAAAATCAGACAGAATCACCTACAGAGGAACTTTTCAG
>JAPQRP010000002.1:6845106-6855436 GCA_037367295.1 Apogon hyalosoma
AGATTTGAACTCACTTTAAGTTCTGTACAGTATTTAATGCATAATGTCTGTGTTCTGTTTTTCAAGAATAATAACTGAACTGATTAGTCGAATGCTAAAGTTAGTAAATCCAAGTAAAGTTGGGTCAAATTTGCTTAAGGTCCAAATGCAGTTTCAGAGACGCTGAATCATTTGTGCACAAACTGCAGATGCACTTCGGTAAAAATAAATAAGGTTAAACAGAACCCTTGGGAAGTATAATTACATCATACACTCGCAAATGCAGCAGAAGAACTACAGTGTCTACTAGCTGCAGTTAAACCTGAGTAAATGGTGTTCTTCGTCCACAGCCACAGCATCTGTTTAACCCAGAAAGACCCAGTGCTACTTTTAAGTCAGTTCACAAATGACATGTTCTCTATCTAAAACCTTTCTTGAGTTATTTATAATATTATCCTCTGTATTTTGTATTTTATCAGTATAAATCTTGTATTTTCCTATGTTTAATTCACTGATCACGACGATATTCATAAAAGCTCAGATTAAAGTTGAGGGCTATTATATCAAAAACAGAGAAAACTGCAGAAAAAGTGAGTTTTCAGTAAAATATATCGTTAACTGAACATAAACCAAACATTTCCACCTACTCCGTGGGTTTTACTGGTGAATCAGTGTTGTAGAAGATGACAGTGTTTCCACGGTAACTACGGAGCCTCTGAACGTCCAAATGGGTCATATCTGATGACCATGAAAAGACGACAAACTGCATTTTGCACCAATTATTGACATGTATGGATTGAATTAATGGCCCAATAGTGATTAAACATTTTAGATTGATCGATGCTTTAATGAGGATTAAAATCTATGGTTGTAGAGTCAAAGCAGAGCATCAAAGACTCTTTATGAGCCAAAATAGGAAATATATTCTGGATATGACATAAAATTTCTCTTTTTTTTTTTTTTTTAGCTTTTTTATGTCTGTTTTCAGTTCAGTTTTGTGACTTAGGCTCTGATAAGTCAATTAAAATGAGAAAAATGTCCACAAGATGATCAAAAATGAAGCAAATTTTTAGTTCCAACACCAAAACAGGCCAGTGTGTATGTGTGTTTCTGAATACACTCATGTTATTGTTTGTCTGCCAGCATCACCCTCTCTCATTCACGTCTATGGGTGTGTGCGTGTGTGTGTGTTCCAGGACGTTTGTTATTTACATGTATTGATAGGATTAATGGATCAACAGGTATTAAACATTCTAGATCAGGGCTGTCAAACTCATTTTAGTTCAGGGGCCACATTAAGCTAAATTTGATCTGAAGTGGGTTGGACCAGTGAAATAATAACATGATAATATATAAATGTCAACTCCAAACTTTCCTTTATGTTTTAGAGTGAAAAAAGTCAAATTATACAATGAAAATGTTTACATCTACCAACTATCCTTTAAAACAATGTGAATAAAATGGACAAACTGAAATTGCTAAAGAAAACTAAGTGCGATTTTAACAATATTATGTCTCAATTTATCATTTACACATGTTACAGATCACAGTGAATCTAGAAATACACAAAACATTTAATAACAGACAGAATATTGGTAAACTTGCACTTCAGATGTTCATATTTGTCCAGGTCATTCACATTTTTTAGTGTAAATACAGTAAAATGACATGAAAATGTTTACATTAACAAGTTATGAGTATTTATAGGTTATTACCTCAGCCAAGGAGGTTATGTTTTCATCAGGGTCTGTTTGTTTGTCTGTTAGCAAGATAACTCAAAAGAAGAAATGATTAGATTTTGGTGGTGACGGGGGGGGGGCTATTTTACTGATCTGACCCAGTTGAGATTAAACTGGTCTGTATGTGGAACCTGAACTAAAATGATTACCGTCTGTGTAATTTTTGTATTTCACAAATTCATCCCAGGGGCCAGACTGAACCCTTTGGCGGGCCGGATTTAGCCCCCGGGCCGCATGTTCGAGACCTCTGATCTAGATCAATACAGGGTTTTGGTCGGCGATGGACGTTTGGATCTTTATGGGTTAAAGAGTAGCTGATAATTATAGAAACTGGACACTTTTAAGTCATTTTGTGTTAGAAAAGCGACCTAACGTTATAATACCCCCCACATTCTTTTGTGGTGTTTTCATCGCTCAGTAGTGAAGAAAATGCACAGAAAGAAAAGTAGGCTTTCACAATGGTTGTATCTGTCTGAATATACTCGGTGAAATAAAGTGATTGTGATGGCTAACAGAGCAGACTGTCATCCTCCCTTCCCATGCAGTGGTAGGCTAATTCCTCTGACAGACTGTGTTCTACAGTCGCTACTGGCTGCTGTCTTCTTAGCCTGAGGGTCTGTCTGCTTGAGTGAGTGTGAGAGAGAGGGAAAAAGAGATAGAGGGAAACATAGATGCAGGGAGAAAGAGAAGTCAGGAGGATGCAGACGGAGAAAGAATAAAAGAGACGACTGGGGGAAAAAGAGGGGTTTTGTGTGTCCGTTTGTGTGTATGTGAGTGCGTGTGTGTGGTTGCTATGTTGTCTCTAGGCCCTAATCTGTTTAGTAAGCCCCATGATCCAGTTAGAAACAGTGAGTGGCTAATGTCAGGGCTAACTGGAAGAGAGGGATCAGCACCAGTGTGTATGTGTGTGTGTTTCTAAATGTTTGTGTGCATGCATTCGACTGAAACCATAAACTTGTTAAGAGTGTCGGTGTCTGCCTACACAAAATCATGAGTGTTTCTAAATAAATGTTATTATACCTGCAACCATCCAGCTCTCCGAATGCGTGCACACAGTTTCTTTTCTTTCTTTTTTTTTTTTTTTTTTGTCTGTGTTTTGTGTGTGCGCGCGTCGCAGGGTGTGTCTGAGAAGCAGCAGTGCCCATTAAGGCTGAGAGATTAGATTGAGTGGATCCAGATTCTGCGCTATTGTTCCTCTCCAGCAGGCTTTCTCTGCGGTTTGACGAAAACAGAACAGGTGCAGGAAATGGATTCCTGGTTAATTTGCCCGGTTAAATCAGGGATAAGACAAGAAAAGGTAGGGCGTAACATCTGGAGGCCATTGGGAAATGACAATGTATACGAGACATTTGCATTTATGAGAAAGGCAGCAGTAAAAAACGGGGCAATGGAAGCTCAGTTTATCTGCACATTACACAGCAAGATGAGAGAAATGAAGACGGTAGCTCATTGTGCAGGAGAGGTTAGAAGATGACAAATGGATCTATTAAGCAAAAAGGTAAGAGCTGTCCAAACAAGCTCTTTAACCCTTTAACATATGCAGAGATTTCTTGAATTAAGATCAGTTTGTAGAAAGAATAAGGTTTAGACAACAGCAGGATTCATCAGGATCAGACTGTTAAAGAGGCTCATTTTACACATGGACTGACCGGCACAAAGTCCAGACCTGAACCACAGTGGCAATCTCTGGGATGTGATGGAGAAGACTTTATACAGCGGTTCAATTCTCCATCCTCAATCCAACTCTGGATGGAAATAAACGGGACATTTACTGTAAAACCGCATAAGCGTTGTGACGCATAACTCAATGTGTGCTAGGTGATCCAGCGAAGTATTTATTCATTTATTAGTGTTGATCCCCATTAGCCGCTGCACACCACAGCAGCTACTCTTCCTGGAGTCGTTAACAACATAAAAACAAAACCACAATTTCCCACAACTCGCTCAACAAACATGATGTGCATACACTCAACACGACAAGACCGAAACCAAAGTTCAACAGCAAGCGTATAATGCAAAACAATTACAATAACAATAATAGTACCGACAACGACAACAGAAGAAAAGAATAAATGAATAAACCCAAAAAACAGAAACAAAAAAACAGCTCCACAACAAACAAAAGATGATGTCACTATATGATGTGCAAGAGCTCAGACACTTATTCTTGGGTAAATATGAAAATTCTTAACCTTTTAAAACTGCTTTGAATTTCTGAAATAAAAAATTGTAGCAGCGTATTCCACGCCACCATTACTCTATATCGCACACTTCCCTGTACTTGATTTATCCTACAGGTATTGACTTTTTTTTTTTTTTTTTTGGCCCAAATGTATAAATTATATGGTTGAAAATATTGAAACTAGGTCTTTCGTTGCAAACAAGGGGCGGGGCTACAAAACCATCATCACAAATGTCACGAATATGCTTTTATATCTAGATTTCACTCTGGAGCTCAGTTCTGGAATTCAGAAAGTATCTGTCAACCTTAAATAATCACTTGAAACTATAAGGAACAGTCTGGATTCTTCAAAAATTAGGCTTCAAGTTTAAAAGAAATCATGATTTGACGTTTATCATGGTAGTTACATCAACGTTTTTATCACGACTGTAGCGGCTATCTTTCGTCCACCCGGTACTATTGAGCAGTCTTCTTGGCAATAAGTGTGACGCGAAAAGAATCTTTCTGAGGCAGAACTTTACTTAAAAAAAAACGCAAAAATCAAAGTTACAGGATTCACTCTAGGCTCAACTAGGCGTATCGGTCAAAACACGGTCCTGTTCCTTAGACTGGTCTAAGAGCTAAGAGGCTGTGATGTCATCGGCAGCGGGATTAAAAGGAGCAGTTCAACATTTTTAAAGGAGCACTACTAAACCACTGTAAGCAACATCAATATGGCTCTTCCAATGATAATGGTGTTTTTAAAGTATTTAATGTTTTAAGATGTTTTTTTTGTTGTTGTTGTCTTCTTTTTAATTACAGATAATGTCGATAATGTTCCAAAGTATGCAAATATGTTCAAGAGTGTTTAATTTCTAAAAACTCCAAAGCCATCAGAGAAAGAAGTTGACTTTCTCTCTCATATTCAAAAGCCTGCACATCCTTTTTCCTCCTCTGTAAAACTAAAAGCACATTTTGTTTCACTTTATGGATCTCCTATACAGTATAAGCATATTTGCGCCACTCTCAGAGAACAGCTATTTCATTGGGACCAATATGCATCAAACGCTCATAAGCTTTTTTATTGTTTTACTGTGATATTTTATATACAGTACATTCAGCTGGGCATGCAGATGAATGTTGTAAATGTGCTTGAAGCTGTCATTGTATGATTAAAATGGACGCGGTGATCAGCAGTTTTGTCACAGAGGGTAAAGTACATCTAACTCACCCGCCGCCATAATAAACGATAAGACGCTGACACAACAGGAATGATGAACATTCAGAACAAGCGCTCGCTCACATGCATACATGCATAAATATAACCCTGTCTTTTTGGGGTTTTATTCCCTTCCTTCTCCATCCTTCACTTCTCACCTCATTCACACCTACATCTGTTTTTCTTTTTCCACTTCTCCGATACTACCTCCAATCAGTTTCCCTACCTGACAAAAAAACTAAATAACCTGCCTTTCAGAAATTGCATTATGTCATCCCTTCATTCCGCATCATTCCTGAGAATTCTGCTCCAAAATGCCTTGTACAACAGCATGCGAGCGAACGCGGTCTGCCTCAAATATTGTGATATGAAAATCATTCATGCCCTGGGGAATATGTGGAGAGGAATAAAGGATGGATGCGGACAGACAGAAATTGAACCAAATTCACCCCTCCCACCCAATCACGCTGCATCACAAATCACCGGCTCTGCTGCTAATTCAGAGGTGTTACGGTGTGCAGTGCAGGCAGCCTTGGCATATGGCATATGCTGTGTATGTGTGAGCATGTGTGCATGTGTAAAGGTGTGTGTTTGGATATTTTACTTGGGAAATAGAAATGAGAGAGAGAGAGAGAGAGGGAGGGAGAGAGAAGTGAAAGATGATTTAGGAGTAATGAGAGCCGGTAAAATCATGGTGCCCAGCGGCATTATGGGACTAAATCTAATCTGCTAATGGAGAGGGGAGTGTGGGCGGGACGGGGGTGATGGAGGGAGAAGGAAGGGGAGGAGAAGGAGGGAAAAAAGATGAGGAAGGGAAAGGACAGCGAAGGCCGGGATGAAGGTAGAGGACAGTGGGATGGATGGACAGTGAGGAATATCAAGAAGAACCGGTGTGAAAGTGGAAAAAAAATGTTAGAAAAGGGGACGAAAGAGTAGTATAGGGATACAAAAAAAGGGGGTTTTGGATGTAATTTTGAGCTCATATTATTACAGTCATTAAAAAATAAATCAGTGACAACATACAGATGCAATCC
The DNA here is from genome assembly GCA_037367295.1 of Apogon hyalosoma. Classification (NCBI taxonomy): domain Eukaryota; kingdom Metazoa; phylum Chordata; class Actinopteri; order Kurtiformes; family Apogonidae; genus Apogon; species Apogon hyalosoma. The sequence continues at coordinate 6,851,239 of JAPQRP010000002.1, forward strand.
AAACTTAACTGAAAAGTGGATTTTCATTTTCTCTCCAGAGCAGAAGAGAAATCTCAGAGTTTTTGTGTTTCTTCGGTTGCTTAGTTCCCAGAAAGTCTCACTCTATAACAGTTGGGAAAACCCTGTAAAATCGACTAAAAAAGATTAACTCGGAAAAAAGGTCAACGGAGGCATATGTGAAGAAAAGATTAGGAGAAGAAGAGGAAGAAAAAGACGAGGAGGAAGCGGGGGGAGGAAGAGGAGGAGGACGGGTGGTCATGGTGGTGGAGGAAGAAGAAGATAAACAATGAGTAGAAGAAAAGAATGGCAAAAAAGAAACAGAGGAGGAGGAAGAACAAGAAGATGAAGAAGGAGGAGGAGGTAGTGGAGGAATAAGAGGACGGATGAAGAAGTAGAAGAAGTGGGAGTGGAAGAGGAGGAGGAAGATGAAGAGACAGAAAGACAAGAAGAGGAAGAAGAGGAAGGGGGTGAGGAAGAAGAAGAGGAGGAGAAAAGGGGTAGAAAGATGAGAAGTAGTAGAAGTGGGAGAGGAGGAGGAGGAGGAGGAAGGGGGTGAGGAAGTAAGGAGGAAGAAGAGCAAGATGAAGGGGGTGAGGAGGAAGAGGAGAAAGAAGAAGAAAAGGAGATATTAACGCTAAGGAGAAGAAAATGGAAAACTGACGTAAATAAAACACAATAAAAAATAGAGGGAATAGAAAAAAGGAGGTGAAGGACACGGTGGGAGGATGGGAGGTGGGTTTGTAGGAGAAATCACCCGGGGTGGAGGCATCGGGAGGGCAGGACCCTGGAGAACACAATCAGCACATATTGCTATCACATGGTCTGCAAAACACACACACACACGCACACACACACACACACACGCACTCTTACAGATGAGCAACATTTACACACACTCCACACATGACGTATGTACACAACAAATCCCACTGTGTTCCATATACACACACACACCCAGCAGAAGGCAGCCATTGGGAGGTAATTGGCCCAGACTGTTAATGTTTTCCAGGATAAAACTACATCAGTCTTTACAAGGCCGGGCTAATTTCACAAGTTTATGTCTTTACCTCAGCAAAATGGTTGACAACCACAGTACGACCGCTGCCGAGACTCAAACGCAGACGCTCTGGAGGAGGGTGTTACTGAACTTATTTCTTCATTTTAACCCTGGTGAGATGTTCAGGACTGAGGGCCACCCTGGTAGAGCATGTTTAAGAAGAATGTCATCCTCCAATTTGGTTCTTCTCTTCCACCTTAAGAACAATGGGCCTCATTCAACAACATTTGTACTGTAGGAGGGGTTTTCTGGGTTGTTTTTTTTTTTATAACCTACTTCTGCAGACATACACCGGTGTTGTCTTACCGGGATAGAAGCGAACGCTCAAAATCTGGCACGTTTAAAGAAAAATAACAGGTTATTGCATTTTCTTCAGTTCGATTATTATATTTATTTGTATTTACAATTTTTTAATTTTTTTTAGTAATTATCCATTATTTTACAAAGCATTATGGTCTTTTAAAATAGACAGAGTCATAGATAAGACCTCTTCAAGACGCTTTAGGGCAGTGGGGTCAAACTCATGCAGCCACATTCGGCCCAATATGATCTCAACTGGGCCAGAACAACATAACATAATATCAGAATAATATCAGAATCTCTGATAAATCATTTCAACGCTTTTCTCTGTTTTCTTAGAGTGAAAATAGCGCAACTACGTTATGAACATTTTCACATCTACAAACTATCCTTTAAAAAACATGAACATCCTACGAAATCTTAAGTAAAATAAATGCAATTTTAATAAAATTATGACTCCGTTTATCATTTACGCATGTGCGTTATAACGTACAGATCACAGCAAATCTACAAACGCACAAAACATGTAGTAATATCTGAATATGTTATACTTCCATTTCCGTTCACATTTGCTCATATTACTCAGTTTTGTGAAACGACAGTTTGTAGATGTAAATATTTTCATTTAATCTTACTTTTTTCCACTTAAACAAAGAGAGAAATTAGGAGTTGTCATTATTTAAAGGTTATTATTATAATATTTAACTGGTTTGACCCAAATGAGATCATATTGTCTGTGTGGAACCTGAGCTACAGTCATTTTAACACCTCGAACTGTTTACATCTTCAGTGTAATTTTTGCATTTCATCAGTTCTTCTCATGAGCTGGATTGGACTCTTTGGCAGGCTGGTTTTGGTCCACGGGCCGCATGTTTGACACCCCTGCTTTACAGTTTTCATGGAGCATTTTCCTTTACATTCCTTAGTTCAGTATCCTTCTACACGCACAGTAACAGCAGCGTTTTTTCTTTCTTTCCATCCACTGCGGACTCCGCTGAGTATGACGACATTCGCTTCCAGCGGCGCTTCCTCTACTTCACGTTTTCCTTCCGTCTGTTGGTTCATTCTCGACTTTACGGTGAAGTTTTCTTTCCAATTTCTGCGTGCGCACAGTTCACTTCCACCCTCTTACGGGGCCTGATGAAGCGTTTACCTGCGTTAATCAGGAACAACTGGCTTTTAATTTACTAAGAAAATGGGCTTTATCAGCTCTAAGACACGCAGACGTAAGTGTTCGGCAGTTTAAGAACACGCTGAAGTTGGTGCAGAAGATCTTCCTCAAGGACCGGTTTAAGAAAACAACCCTGTGGATGTTGGATATTAGTGAATGAGACCCAGCGGGATCATGTTGTATGTATGCCAAGAGGGCAGCAGGTTCGAGTGAATCATCGCACATATAAAACAAATCGATGCACAATCCAGAATTTGAGACATTTACCCTTTCAAATATTATCGTTTAATCATGAGTTATCGGTCCCTTGAATACAGATGTCATCTCTCTGTACATGTAGAATTATGATGTCTTCATTTAGATCACGCTTTGCTGAAACCGTCCAGTAAAAACAGAACGAATTCAGACTGGGTGGCCTGGTCTGCAGTGAGCAAGGAGACTGTCAGCCTGTCACATCTTATTGCATTATACTGCATCATATCACATTGTTTTAAATTATTTTTATGACTCATGTGTCTGTGATCATTTCAGCTTATAAATACAATCTGTAGCTGAAAAACGAACCTTGGGCCACAAAAAAAAAAAAAAGACAACAAAAAAAAAAACTGCACGGGTTTGAGCTCCAGACACCCAGTCAAACTGCACCAAAACCTCAACAATCTGCTATGAGCAACACAAACAGAGCAGAGCCACATGGCAACCCCATTATCTTGATAGTAAACAGGACCCCAGCTCTGCAAATTACAGTATCTAAGAAACAGCATCAACACACAACAAGCAACTTAAAGGTCCAAAACATACACTGCACAGTAAATAGGACTGCAGCATTACTGTGCTTTTAAAACTGTCCACTGAGGAGCGTTTTATCCCAAAGAAACTTTAATTTCACTCTTAAACGATCCCTTTCAGAGACTACAGCTTAAAAAGAGACGTCTTTTTACCCATAATGCCTTCACCCACATCCTCAAAAGCGTACAAAAATGAGTCCCTATACATCAAAGTTACCATTATGTCTGCAATGACACTAAACAGCAGCGAGATACTATGTCAAGCTCCAGCGTCTTGTGTTTGGCCATTTGATTCACAGGTCTGACAAAGAAAACACAGATGCAACATTACACCACAGCTTAGACAATTACGCCAAATTACAGCCAAAGTCTGCAGTGGCTCATGTGTTTGTGAAGTAATGTACAGTTTAAGTACATGCAATCGTAACCACGTTTCCTTACTCATGCAGGTCGCAGGCATGCGGCTGTAATCAAATATCCATTACTGTGTTGAACGTTGGAGCTGAGAAAAAGCAGATGAGGAAGGAGGTCGGGAGAGAAGAGTGGGTAGAGCATCAATTAAAAAAATAACTTTGTTTTCTTTAAATATCCTGAAAATACAAAGAAACAAAATGATGAAAGAGCAGGAATATTTGTATTTATTTATTTTAATTGTCTTCACTCACATGTCCATATAGTTGTGATAGTGTTTATTATATAGTTCCACAGATGATAGGTTTCTAGTATTTGTACTAACTGTTGTAGTAGTAGTATATCACTGTTAATACTTGCATTTGTAGTAGTAGTAGTATATCACTGTTAATAATTGTATTTGTAGTAGTAGTATATCCACTGTTAGTACTTGTATTTGTAGTAGTAGTATATCCACTGTTAGTACTTGTA
>JAPQRP010000002.1:6874428-6885794 GCA_037367295.1 Apogon hyalosoma
GCAGCGTGGATTTGGAGGGTGGGGGGGAGGGACTCTGAGGCAGCTGACGCTTATAAATAAGTAACAAGTAAGAATGCAACATATCCACAATCTCTCCACATCTTTATGATTTTTTAATGTGGCTTCTTTCGCTGTTTTTTTGAAAGTCTTCTGTATTTTCTCCCTCACATTCTTTCAGTTTTGTCATTCTATTTGTGTGTTTTACAAGAACATGCAGAGATACATTCGTTTTTTGTGTGTTTTATGGGCGAGACGGCTTGTAATTTTGGTGATTAGAGCAAAAAAAAAAAAAAAAAAAGAATAAAGTAGGAACTGGATAAATTAGAATGTTAATCTTACACACCACAAGCCTTCTCTTTATTCTGTTTTCAGTTCATTTTTATGTGCGTGTTTGATCTCCGCGGCCCTGACATAGCCTCGAGTTATTTTTTCTTTTTTTTTTTTATGTATTTCCTGTCTCTCCATGCACCTGATGAAAACTTTTTTTTTTTGCTTGTTTTTATTGTTTCTTTTTTTCTCTCTCAATACACTTGATGTGAACATAGTGTTTGTGCCTTCCTGAGCCAGGGGAGTGTATTTCAACTCTATTTAGCAATTTTAACAAAACCAGCACGGCTTCAGGAATTAAAAGGGAGTATTTATGCATTTAGTGCAAAATGAAGAAAAGAAAAAAGAAAATAAAAGACCAGGAGCGGAAATATTTCTATCTCAAAGTGCTTAATATCACCAGAAATCGACTCCAACTAATAGTGTGGATTAAAGGCTTTCACAGAGATGATTCTTCAGCAGTGGTTGAACGTAGATTACCATGTGTTGCATGGGTTTTGACACCTTTATGGGACACATATGGTTACAGAGACATACCAGAACACAGCTGTAGTTCTGCAGAAACCACGTCCGACTGCATCAACAGAACCACTAATCACCTCAGTCCTCTGACACTTAACCTGCACCACCACATACATCTGAACCAAACCCCGGGATGTGAAATGATGACATGCAGAATTTTGTTTGGATGTTATAGTTTGCTTACCTATGGGTGTGTTTACATTGAGCTGTTTTATTGGCATTATCATAGAAAACAAACAAACAAAAAAAAACAAGAAAATGCTTTGGAGAGGTAGAAAAGTCTGCATATGGTTAAAAGGCAAATATGAAAAAGTGAAATCGAGACACGTTTAGAAAATACGATTTGTCAATAAAAAGAGTCTGAGATGACTCAACATGAACCAGACCAGCAGTTCAGTTTGGCTTAGTTCAGGGTTTAAAGACGCCACCTGCACTAAAGTAAATATCTCATATCAGATCATTTATTGTACGAAGTAATACACTGGAAAAAGTCACAATCTTACCAAGTGTATTTTTCTCATTGTTAGTCAAAGCTTTTCATCACACTTAAAAGAAGACCGAATCACCTAAAGGGTAACTTTTCCATGAGATATAAGACCTTGATTTTAGACAACAGATCTGGAAAATCTTACTTCAAGACATCTTACAAGATAATTTTCACTTGTTCCGTTGGCAGATTTTTTTGCTTGAATTAAGCAAAAAAACAAATCTTGAATTAAGCAAAAAATCTGCCGACGGAACAAGTGAAAATTATCTTGTAAGATTTCTTGAAGTAAGATTTTCCAGATCTACTGTCTAAAAATCAGTTCTTATATCTCACTGCAAAGTTACTCTTTAGGTGATTATTTTAAGTGTGATGAAATATTTGGACTAGAAATGAGAAAAATACACTTGGGAAGACTGAACTTTTAAAGGGCAAACTATTCACCCATGATAATGATGACGAACCAGCTTTGAAAAATGCATGAACTGACACCTTCCTTCTGCTGCCTCTTGGTCCAAATCAGTAAACTAAATATAAATATTGCTGATAGAATCTGATGTCATTTCTTTTTAACCCTCCTACCTGTGAGGAAACGCCTGTGATTGGACTAAATGTGTGTCATGATGTAGATTTTCTTCAACCTGAAAGCAAAGAGCAAAGAGTAGATGCTTCCAGTTCACTTATGTTACAATATACTGACGGGAATTATGGATTTTATGCAAAAAAAAAAACTAACAAAACCTGCACCTTTAACCCATAAAGACCCAAACATCCACTGTCGACCAAAACCATCTACTGATCTAAACTCTTCATCCACTAATCTCATCAATCCATGTAAATAATTGGTGTAAAATGCAGTTTGTCGTGTTTTCATGGTCATCAGATATGACCCATTTGGACGTTCAGAGGCTCTGTGGTTACCATGGAAACACCGTCATCTTCTACAACACTGATTCACCAGTAAAACCCATGGAGTTGGATCAATGACAGTGGATGGACACACTGGGTTTATGTTCAGTTAATGAGAGATTTTACAGAAAAAGTCTCATTTTCTTTTCTTTTTTTTTTTGTTTTGATATAATAACCTTTGACTTTCCTCAGAGCTTTTTTAATGAACATTTACATGATCAGTTAATTAAACATAGGAACATATATGATTTTCACTTGAAAAAATGCAAAATTCAGAGGATAATATTATAATAAATGGTGATATATCACTTAAGAAAGTTTAAATAGAGAGAAACATTCATTTGGAAACTGCCACAAACATCACAGTGTTCGTGCAACAGTAGAGGATGTAATGAGAATAAATTCATTTGTTCTTTTGCAGAATTTCTGGAAATTTGGTGAAGAGTTGCAATGTATTTCAGTGGAAATCTACAACATTCTGCAACATTACTTTGATCTGAAGCTGCTCTTTCTTCTGTTTATTTTATTTAACTATATTCTCACAGATGCGTATTGTATTTTTAACACTTATGTCTGTTTTTAAACGTGTATTTTCAACATTTACAATGTGATGTTCATGTGATATTTGGAGAACTCTGAAGCTTATTTTATGGAAGCGACAAATAAAACTTACTCTGACTCTGGGTTACAGGTCTTGTTTTTGTCACACAGTTAACCAGATCTGGTCTGAGGAAACACCAGTTTATTAGCTTTTACAAATACAACTGCTATATGTTGTTTATTATGTTAGAAACTCCAGAATTTAGAGCCACAAGCAGAGTTTTGAAAATGTGACGAAATGTTCATAATAACTTTTGGAGGACAGAGTTCGACACTGTAAAAAAGCATAAACTAAGGCTGCCTAAAAAAAAGTAACCAGTGTAAGGTAATATTCCATCATAGTCAAAAATAATAAACCGCCCCACCTGAAAGAATAACCACGGACATTTTATCGCTACATGATACAGACCGATTTGGCGTCAAAGTGCAACATCACATTGTTATCTGACAGCTGCGGGCCGTGGTTCTCCTTTGAAATGCAAATGAACCATTTTAACGTGGCTCCATTTATTTGCTTCCACTCTTCTTCTTCGTCTGCTGCTACTCTACACGTGGCCTCCGCCGAGCGCCTGGCCAGCATGACTGACACCTGTGAGGCATACGCTACGAAGCGGTAGTGAAGGTCAGGTTACCATGTGTTGTACGTTGGTCCTGACACCTTAGCAGGACCCACGCAGGGATTGTATAGAGTCATATATATTGAAGTTGAAGTACAGTAGTTTTCACAGCCAGCTTGGACTCCCTTCATATGGAAGTCATATGGCGAAGAACAATGGAAGCCCAGCAATGTGTGTCTACGTGTTAAAGTGGACTGAATGGGTATCACTTTGTACGTGTGAGAATGCCGGGGTGGCTGGCGAAAGAGAGCGAGTGTGTGAATGTGAGTGTGTGTGACAGGATGAAGCTACAAGTCTTTCATCTGCGGGTGAAGTCGAGGGGCAACGTGGCTAACAACTCAGGCAACGAGACGACATCCTTCTCTTTTTTTTTTCAACCCCGCTCATTTTTCTTCTCTCCATCCATCTTATTTCCTTTTCATCTTGCCCTCTCCTCTTCCTCTTCCACCCTTCTTGTCTCAGTTTTTCTCCATCACATGCTGTGTCTCCACATCGCCGCCCTGATTCTTTGATGTAAGTTGTTAATCTACACGAGATAGACAAGTAGTAGAAAAGTGTCCGTGTGTGTGAGTATGTGTGCGATTCCTGGGGTACCCCCCCCGCCTCGCTGCGGTCTCTAAATAGCAGCCAGCCAATGGCTCCAAGATGTACGCTTCTGATCAAGCTGATCTCTCATCTCGCTGCTACAAATTCTCCAGACAGACACCGCCGATCGAGCCAAGACCACCGTGTGTGTGTGTGAGAGTTTATCTGTTTACCAAGATAAGTGTACGTGTGGTTGTGCGCGCGTTTGAGAGAAAAACGGTGACTAAGAGGAAGCTGGAGCAGTGTTATGTTGTTTGTGGTCAGGCTTTGATAATGATTGTAAATGGTGGTCGGCCTAGATGACACTTTCTATCACTGTCAGGATTTCTCTCTTTTACACACACACACGCATTCTTTCCATCCGAAAATCAGGTGAAGGGTTTGGAAGGAAAAACAACTCTGTATTGCAGACCAGGGGGCCCGAAAATGTTTTATAACCCCTCCCCATAAACACCGTGACCCTGCAAAATACCTGTAAACACCTGATAAAACTGAATAAAGAGTGATTTTATAGGTTTTGCTGTTGGAATTCTGGATCCATTGTGGCTTAATGGGATCTGACCCACCTCAGACATTTACAACAAACACTGGTTTGTCTTATATCTCATGAAAGGCAAATCAAATTTATGCGGCAACAAATGCATCGCCACAAAAATCCCCAAATACCTCATGACGTTATAATAATACTACATTACTCATTCTGCATCCACATTCATCATTAGTAGTTATTCTCAGACAAGGAAATTAAATCTTAGTGAGATTTATGCATCACGGCTCTTCCATCTATCGTTACCGGCCCCGATACGGTAGCAAGGTGTAGAAAAGTTAAGCATCTGGAGCAACGACGAAATTTGCGAAGACGACCCCGAAAGTCTGGGAAACATCACAAATCAACAAGTTCACAGCTCGGCCGTCTTGAAGCTGCTACAGTTTTACCTTTTTCTATTATGGGTTATGTTAGTATGACCTGCGTACTAAAGGTAAACAGTTTAATTCACAGTTGGATTTAATTATTGTATCTTTACATATTATCTGAGTCATTGTTTGTCTCATTAATACTTTCCCAACCTTAGCCCTGTGAAATGAAAGCTTCATACATTGGGTGTAAGAGTGGGGGAAGAAAGACAAATACCTAATCATTAGCTGTTCTTCCGTTCCCGTGTTCTCATGAAACATCATCAGTCGAAGCCCAAGTGCTGTTCCAGTTACGAGTTCGCACAAACCAAGAACACATGGAACACCTTGGATGTTGTTCTTGTCTGCTAGCTTAAACCAAGGATACACTGGTTGGTGACTCGTGTAGACTCGGCTGGGAAATAATTCCCAAGATGCAGTTCGTGTCGGCCCGGCTGAACCGACAGAATGTATTAAAGTTTTGAAATACTAGTACAAATGGATCGAAATCAAATCAGTGACACTGTGGTGATTTGAGGGAAGTAGGTTATGTAGCAGATGGAGTAAACACAGCAGAGACGGGGAGGAAAGTTTACAGGTACGTGGCCGTTCAATTACAGACAGACTTGTGTTCTTAGGAAGTTCGTTCTCTGAGACCGTTCTTACCAAGAACGTACTCGCCGTGTTCGCAAGACCGTACTCTGCGTTCTTGGTATTGAGAAACGGCCAAAGTGTTGCTAATCACAAGTAAAAAAAAACAAAAAAACAAACGCTGATCAGGAAATAGTCAAGAAAAGTCATCTCCGACCGCACGGATGGACACAACAAAGGACATTTACAAACTGGAGAAAAGAACTGCACTGGTACAACAATGACTGGACGCTTTTGCTTCATGATAGGGAAAATAGGTTCAGTATATGATAATTCAGAGGCCTGATTTTATTTGATATAAGCTATCACAGCTATGTGGTCACTCACAAATGTTCATTTTTAAAGATCTGTTTCATTTTTATGCTCATTTCATTACTTTACTTTGAGAAAACGGACACATTAGAGAAATAGACTTGAATATTACTGGTACGGATAAAAAGTCTTAATGAAGTCGCCTCCTGTTGAGTTATTACAGTTAAATCACCTCCAAAATTATTTCTCAAGTCATGGGTACTCCTCCAACACCTCCACATTTACACTCTCCTCATATGAAACCATCTTGAACTAAACACATTCCGTCTTCACTGGGTCTAAACAGCCACAAAACAGTGAAACGCACTGGATTTACACCAACCTACATACAGAGAAACCTTCACATGTTGGATGAGTGGTAACACATGTTTCATACATAAAATGTTCTGCAAATGCTGTACAAAGATTGTTTTTACTGGCTGCAGTGGAACAAGGCTAATATGGAGCAGTAGGTGTTCCATATTTCTCACATGCTCACCGAGCTACAAGTCAGGTTCTGCTCTTTTGCTATGTTACAAATCAGGTTTTGCTTAAATATTTAACCTCACAAGGAGCTGGTGCGCTTAACGTAAAGCAGTGTTTCCAATATGTTCACTTGATGCTGGAGGACAGATACGGACCACATACAGTAGACTAGAAGCCCAGTGCTGCACTGTGGGAGTTAGAGGGAGAGTTTGGTTTCCTTTGTGTAGTTTGATACTCATCGGCGAGAAAAGCGAGACATTAAACTCATGTGCATTTGTTTTCGTCAGCTCAATCAACAGCTTTATCGTAAACGGTATTGTGGAAAAGTCAGTCCACCTTTAGGTTTGCTGTTTTTGCACGGTTGAAATGAACATACATGTTCATTTGTCAGTCTGTTTTCTTCAGATATAACAAGAAAATGCAGGAAATATGTGCACAGCCTTAAAAGACTCAAAAAAACTGAACTAAATGTGATGTAAAGGTTAAAGTCACTATTTATAGTGACCTCTGACCTTGTGAAAAACAGCAGCACAAACACTTAGAAACATCTGACGTGTTGAATGAAACCTGGTATAAAAAAAAAAAATCTGAAAATGCCATAAATCTAAAACTGTCTGAACTAAAGGGTTAATGCAGTGTTTTTCAACTGTGGGGTCACTTGAAATTCCTAGTAATCAATTAAAAAAAAGTTACTAATAGAAAATATTTTTTTAATGATTCAGTATATATTTAATTATAACTAAAACACCACACACTTTTCCTAATAAAACATCCAGTTCAAATAAAATGCAGGATATAATATCTGAGGGCATATTTTGATTGACTTGATCATGTGACCGCGTGCGTTACTGCGCTTTAACCTGCCCGAACGCGGTAGAAAAACAGAACGAACAGAGAATGGAAAGATTTCTTCCTCTGCCTGGCCTCGCTAGGACATCTAAGAGAAACTGAGAAGCAGACACCGAAAAGGTGCAGTATATACATTATATAACATACATGTCCTCTAAAATTAACCTTTATTTGCAACATAGTATAGCAAACTATTACATGATCAAAAACTAATTCATTTTAGCAAAAAGAAAGTCTCCGTTTTGAATGTCTGGGCTCGCCAGAAATTTGTGATGTTAAAATGGGGTCGGAGACAAAAAAGGGTTGGAAACCACTGAGTTAAAGACATGTTAAATGTAAAGGGAGGTCACACTAAATACGACCACTCTGGTTTACGGAAGCTGCTTTTTCCATTAAACGGTTGTTTTTCCTGCTGTTCATACTTCACATATGTCAGACTGGATCTGAATACAGAGACAAATGCATGTGTGGACATTAGAACGTAAATAAACGAACAACTAACTGACAACTGCCCTGAAATGTGTAAATACAATCAGAAGTCTTTGTTTACAGTATTGTACAGGACGTTTTCTTACAGTAAGTTCTCTAGCAAGTTTTTTAGAGTATGTACTGACCTTAATGTCAACCTGGTAACTAACGCACCTGTTTTGGTCTGTCTATTTTTTTTTTTTTGCTTTTTTTTTGTCTTCTTGTGCTCTCTATCTATCTCTCTATCTCTCTATCTATCATAATGTAAGGACTTTTACACAGGACTGTATAGCACAACTTGACCGGTAGAACATCAGTTCTTTTTATCATTCATATAATTTTCTTTTCTATGTTAAAATAACACATGCTACTTTTTCTGACCTTCCACTCATTCTTTCCCTCACCAGTAGCTCTCAGCTGGTACCCATTCATTCTGTCATTTTCCCTATTTTTTATTATTAAAATCCAATCAGCAGTCTCTTCTGCCTGCCTCTACAATTACAGAAGGCTGCATTTACTTCACCTCCCCTTTTCGGCCTAATAACCAGTCAGCTTTGAAGTGTCCCACTCAAACCCAGATCCACATGGGAGAGCAGAGATCAAATCGAGTGTGTACTCAGTGTGCCGGTGTAATGATAAATCAACACGTAATGATATATTTAAAGCTGGCGTGGCCTGTATTTCATGAGTCTGAGGTGACAGGGATGACAAGCACTGATCTCAGCGCAGTAATTGGATTTTTGGATTCAGTTCACTGCTCTGAGATCCAGATGTGGCCAAATTAGCTTCCAAATGTAGTACGCTTAAATACATTAAGACTGAATCATATTGATACATCCCATATTGCTTAATTTATTTAACACTTAGTGCGAACTACCTTTAGTTGTGTTTGTACCTTGGGTTTAAGACATACTTGGAACAAATCGGTCCCAGATTTGCCTCTGTGCTCATGCATTTCTCTCTTTTGTCGGTCCAAGTCCATCTCTGATGTTTCTGCTTATTGTCTCCATTACAGCTGTATGGAATTCTGATTAGATGATACATATCACACACTCACATGCACTTACACACAGATGGTCTCTTGATGAAACTGCACAATATCTGTGTTTTGTTTTTTGTTTTTTTTTTTTAACTCTGTCAAGTCTCTTCCCTGATGTTTAAACATTTTCCAGGAAATGTTTTGTTTTTTTAGCCGTTACTCCATGATAAACACATTAATGCAGCTATATGTCGTCAGCGCCAAACTGACACAACCCATCCCAGATGTAATAACCGTTATGGTTTTAACTGACGGCTGTTTTTCCCCTAATGTGTATAGTATGACACACAGCAAAACTAGTAAAATGTATTCTAGTGTGTATTATATAATATAAACATAATTATTTTATAATGTTGTTATATTATTGTGTAATGTATTAATATATAATGTATTGTTATAGAGTGTATTATATTACATGATTATGAATAATGAAATATGATATATACAATGTATAGGTTTGGACAGAGTTTCATTTTATATATGGGGGATATATTTTTTAGTTATATTGTGGACCTTCCATGGGACTTTGTGGCCACTAGAAAAAGATGGGGTAAGGGGCGGGTAAGGATGGGAATCGAGAACTGGTTCTTTTTGAGAACCAGTTCCCAGTAGCTCAATTCCTTGGAATCGTTTGCCTGCCTGCTTAACGATTCTGCTTTCGTTGCACCTGCACGAAGATGTCACGCGTCCGCTGCATTGTTTTGGTTTCAAATGTAGCCAACATGGCGTCGAGGCAGAAACGCTCCAAAGTATGGTTATATTTCACACACAAAGACAACACCAGGTCCAGTTGGAACACTTACAAAGCTTCCATTTCTTCAAAAGGGGGGAAATCCCTCTAATATGCTCAAACATTTGTCCACATAGGAACATTAATTTGCAGGAATGTCACCTGTTTGATACGCTACTCAGCAACACTTGTGAATCTAACAGCAGAGCAAACAACAGGGTGTCATCTGGGCCCGGTTCTTGGTGGTGGTGGTGGGGGGAAATAAAAATCCTGCCCCCTCAAATAAAAGTTTCCAAAGGTAAGGAAAAGGAAAATTAGATACACAACAGCAGGAGACATAGAGGAATTAATAAAGCATCTTTAGTTTCACTTTCACATTGTACGGTCGTATGGTGTGACCCCCCACCCCCCACCCCCAAACCAGGCCTGGCATCATCTGTTATTATTTGTGCATACTGTATATGTTATGTTTTCTGTGCAGAGATAAAAATATAAAAGACAGTTAATGTAAACAAACCTGTGTGTACTCTTTTATTCCCTCACTTAATGAGAATCAATACAAGAATCGATAAGGAATGGGATCGATAAGCAAAACCGATAATGGAATCGGAATCATTAAATTCTTATCAATTCCCATCCCTAAAAGCAGAAGTATATAAGTTGCACTTCATCCTGCTCCATTACGGATGCTTTTATTTCTCTTTTTTGTTTTTTCTTTGCTGTTTTTGGTTTTAAATTCGAAACAAACAAGCGTATTAAACGTGGAACAAAAGTACGATTGGAACGAGGAGGGAAAAGGTTTACATTTCATTGTGTGCAGGTTATAATTCTAATAACAGATCAAGTGAGATGATGAATGAACAAAGTGATGAAAACGCATAAAAAAAACTGGTTATAAAAGGGTTTTCCCTTGATCTCATCCATGCCACAGTTTCCCCATGAGTGGTAAAATTATCCAGGCCATTTTCTGGTACATGTAGTTGTAAATTCACCCTGAACTGTTACATCTTGGTAGAATAAGATGTTCAGTGTTGAAAAAAGTATAAAACGGATCATCACAGACTCGACAGCGGTGGTGCTGCCTGATGATATCTGCAGGATACATATAAAGAAACCCTCAAATTGAATAAAGCACAATTTATTTCTGCGCCGCATTCCTTCGCCGTACTTATAATGTAGAGCAGCTATAGGACAATGAATCAAAGTGTTTGCATGTATCTTTGCAGAATCTCATTTCAGCGTGCAGACAGTTTTTATCCTTTTCTTCTTTTGTTGATTGCATGTTCAAGAGAACAAAACAGAAACTGGAGAACAGCTGATGTTGGTGACGAGTGGTATTTGGAAGCCATCTTTACTCCCTGGAGTTCAGAGTCTGTCTCTGTTTTGTGTTGAGCGCCGCGGTGCTGCTATGGATACATATTTGAAGAGGAAATCTATGACACACATATGGTCATCTCATCTCTTCTTGCCAAAGCCTGAAAGACTGAACTGTCTATCAGTCAGCAGGTGTCCCCATCGCTCACACATAAACACTCTCATAGAGGCAGGCTCATGCACAAGAAAACACACAAACACACACACAATCAGACCAAGCCTTTTCCGATCCCCTACTGTCCAGTTTCTGTGATACATCCATCTTCCTCAGCTGTCAGTCTACTGTCAAAGATCTTTAAAAAACACTCAGTCACACATACACACATATTATGCACATGTACACAAGCCTAGAATACCATTATATTCCATTATACAGTCACAGAAAAAAATATTAGACCATCAGAAGTCTTCAAAAACAATGGTTATTCAATCCAGTCCTAACTCCTGTGTGGATCATGTGACTAAGACAGAAAAGAAAACATGGAATGAATCAAAGCACTGTTTTTGTCAGTACAATGACATAGATATTGATGGAAGAAC